>JAUZND010036693.1:0-21838 GCA_034780555.1 Coelogynopora nodosa
TTTTAAAATATATATATATATATATATATATATATATATATATGGTAAAACATATAGGATATATTGTTGAAGGGTTTAAAGAGTAAAGACTGGTATAAGACTATAATAAGACTAGTATACATCCAATTTTTTAAAAATAGATCACAACTCAACCTCGTAACTGATTTTGATTAAGTTAAAATTACTGGGTCGCCACCATCCTCAATTGAGTAAAATCATTTTAAATTTTCGAAAAAACAATTGGAAAAAATTAAACAATCATAATCGGGTAATTCTTTTTTTGTTATGTTTAAACAAGATAAACTTTAACATTCAAAATGAACTTAATCATTTTGGTATTTTAGGGAGATAGAACTACAACGATCATAACTTTGTTTAAATTGAACATGGAAACAGTAACTCTGATTCACTTAGACATTAAAAAAAAAATTGCGTGAAAAATTGAATAAAAATATTATATTTTAAAACTTACAACCTGCTCCGTAGATATAATTGGATGTGCCAGAAGACAGTTTTTTTAAACGGCCTTCATATGACAACTACTAAATATTTTTTAATGATTTCAAGTTTAAAGTATAGCGCCGTTACCAATTTATTCTGAGTCCAAATTTAAGCTTGATGGGTAAGACTGTTCTGAAGATATATGGGGGTTATAAATTACCCATTTCCGTAAATTCTTCCACATATTCTTCTTCTTCTTATACTAATTATTTGGACCCAATATCTACCCCTAAACATTAACTAATTTGTACATTTTTGTGTAAATAATTATGGATCAATTATGTATAGGGTCTATAATTTCAAATCATTTAGAAACATTTGATAGTATGTCAATTATGTTAATTTTTATTTATAATCATGAACTTATAAAACAAATTCATGATACTTACAACAAATACAAGTTATGTTTATTTTTAGTCAAAAGAGGGCAAAATGTATCTTAGCTCGTATACCGCAAAAGCTCATTTTGATGTTGTAGGTGATATGAGTTAACTTCGTGTTTTCTTTACAATATGCAAAAATTTAGCGAAATCTTCATTGATCCCTTTGACTTACAAAAGAATACTTAAGTAACTTTTTAGTGACAACCTAAATATACTCATGCTTAATTAATTGTTATATTACATAATCATTAAATGTACATATTACACAGTACACAACTTACAGTAATACTAAGTATTTACTTTATTGCTAAAAAATAGGAAAGTTAGTTCATTTTGCATACAACATTTAAAAATGAGTTAACAGTGTAAGTTAGATCATGAGCTAATAATAAGGTATACAGCTAATATACTTTTTTATCATTCTTAACTATTCATATATTCTATATATAATATATTATTATAGTTTTAATATTATTATAAAATGTAAATTGAGTAAATGAGCATGTTATTTATATTATTTATGTTATATATAATTTTATTTAAATGAAATATATATATATTATTAACTACATATTTAATTTTTATTACTTAATGTTATATTATAAATAGTTTAAACAATATGCAAATGTTGAGAATCAGAAGAACAAAAAGACATTATGAAAATTCTATTAACTATAGTTTATAAGTTAACCTTTTTCCCCAAGTGTTTATTAACCTTTTAAAAAGTTTGTGCTGATTTAATTTACGAATTCATCTAATATGATTTTATAGTTTTATTTATTTTTAGTAATATTTGCATCCTAATGCAATTGTTATGTTGTCAGAAACAATATTTTATTTATATCAATAATTTTTAACTTAACTAATGCAAATTTAATTCTTTTGATGATGTCAGTGGTTTTAGATAGTGAAACCATTCAATGTAAGAGATTATTATTTTATCAGGAAACAGTCATTTACTGACAATGTAATCGCTCTTGATTAGCTAATTCCCTAATTGAAAATATCGATGGTTTTGTGTTCATTCGTTCTACAGAATTAAATCATTATAAATGACATCAAAACACGACATATATGCTGCCAGTCATTAGTCCGTTCTATAAACTTTTTTAAACATTTCTGAAGATTTGGACACGACAAATGTAATCAATAGTTTGAGACCAGAAAATATTATTATTAAATGCTACGTAACATAACAGCAGAGTCTTATTTGTTAATTGATATTATTAAATTTGTCTGTTAATTGATGAATTAATTTAAATTTAGTTTAAATAAATAATATTATGTATTAATGAAATTTGTATAGTTAAGTGAGACCATTAATCAAAATTTTAAAGGATTTTCCAAAATTTTACAGCTGCTATTCAGTCCAATTTTTAAAATTATTAAAAAGTATATAATTTATATTTAAAGTATTTAACATATGTTGATGTTACTTTGTGAAGAATCTAGATGGATATAATTTATAAAATAAAATTATCAAATCGATACATGGTTTGGACAAAGCAACATGTCAAAGTAATATGACTATATTATTCTCAATATACTACTAATATATTGTCAAGAAATTTTAATTTCCAATAATATTTATATTAACAAAAATAACAAAATTTTATTGAAGTCAATTAATAATCACATTTATTAATCAAGTTAATGGCAAAAACAACTAAAAATATTCATTATGTTAAACATATAACAGCAGATTATAAAAATTGTGTATTGATGATAATGTTTGAAGACGAATTTTATTATAGTGGTTGATAAAATTATAATCTTATTGTAACAGAAATAATTAATTTAAACAGATAAATAAATTAATATTTGTGTTAATATAAAACTCTTGTTCGGTTCATCACACATAACTATTTCATCATTTTATTTAGTTAATAATAATGTGTATAGTACCCATCAATGAATAACTTATTTAGATTTTTTCAGTCTGACAAAATAAAATGATTACCTACAATCCTCTTAATAAATAATGTTTTGTACGTAAACATTTCAAGCTGTTTAATATTTTAAAGAAATGTGCCGTATTTAAGTACAATTATATGTAAATAATAATCATTTACCGGTATAATTTAGAAGGTAAAAATGAGTTTTTGGATACAATTATTTCCTTATTACTAATGAACAAGGAATAGTATACTATAGCTGATCCAGCTTCTATTTTTGATGTTATGAAATATGGCTTAATAATAAAAAAATATTCATATATATTTAAAATGTGGATGTGTTTCTACATTGATATCAATGATAGAATTTGTTTAAAAAAACATTACATCAAATTCTTGGAGACTAAGCCGAGAATAATTCTAAGAGATATATAACGATATTGTTGTATTGTTGTATCGTACTATAAATAAATCATATTACTGAAAAATAAAATACAGACATTATATCCGCATTAATCCTCACCATTAAAAATATTAAAATATCCTCGATTTGCTCACGCTCTACCTCTCTTATGAACACATTTAACATGACGATGAAAATAGTCACAATAGCGTCATCACATTAGATAGGTAAGATTATAGAAAATACGAATATCTAAAATATAATAAAAAAGGGGCAATAATGGAAGCATTTGTTTGGAACGCGGTGCAAATGTTGAAGAAGCTTTTTAACCGAATTTATATAGATGTATATAAGGGCGAAATCATTGATATATATTAAGACAATTCACTTTTTGAATTAAGAGATAACCGCTACCGTTATGGAAGCTACAGGAAAAATTGTTTCATTTCATTCCTCCTATAAATATATTATTTATGAATTTAATTCGATTGTTGATTAAAATGTTTTTCACATTTCTCCCGAACAAATAATGCTAACCTTTTTTTAATTTACAAAGTTACGATTTAGCAATGTATAAAAAAAGCAAAATAATAAGCACACATTTTTTATTTCTGATTTTTTTATTTAAAATTAATTAATGCTAATGCTTTTTAAATTACAGCCGATTTAAATATTTAGAATTTTCATCCTCCGCTTTCAACTTTCACATGTTAATGTGTATGTAGATAGCCTTTTAAAAGCAGTTCCTGGGTTTGAAAATTAGCTAAACCTGACAATAATTGTTGCTTTATTGTTTATAAGATATTTTATTAGTGTAGTCATAATAATGATACATACGTTTTTTATATCAAAAAAGATTTGCTCAATAATTGTATATTCGTGTAAATACAAAAAATGTACTAATTTAATCTATTGGAAGCTTCCTGGTACCCCTACCCAAATATGCTTAACAAGTGTGACCTAGTGACGTCCTCACAAAGATCCCTCCCTTACGGTTACTCTACTCTTGTCTGTTTGCCTGGCTCTCGACAGCTCTGTTTATGCTCTGTGTTTACTTTACATTTACCTGTTTTTATTTTTTAGCTTATACTGTTGGATTATTTTTTTGGATAGTTTTTTGTGATTGTTCCAGTACGTATTTTAGGGTTAACACTTTTCATAAACTTTTCTTATAGTGTGAAATGTTCACAAAGAATCACAACATTGTAAGGGCAGAACGCGACGGTGTATTTAACAATGCCTCTGTGATAAAATAACTTACCACCTATTCTGTGATTGTTTACAATAGAATAGCATTGCCTTTTTTATTTATTCAACGACTTAATTTTGCACTGTTTGCATATAGATTTATCTGTGTGTTGCCTATTTGATTATATATATATATATAAATATAAATGAATAAGATGTACTTATTAACTTAGTTACGGCACCAACCTGACATCTCTTTTGTTCAAACCGTTTTTACTAAGTGTGCCTAATTCATTCACTTGAACGTTTGAATTAATTAGTGTGTTACTTTATATTTTTGCCGAGACATAAGATGGAATTCTTTTCATTGTAATATAGTATGGCTATAGTTACAATAATTTCTAATTTGCTATTTACCTAAATCATTCAGTAATAATTATGGTGACATTTTGAGTGTTTGATTTTGAACATTATGAGTGTTTGATTTTGAAAAATGGCTTTTGACATAAGCAAATATTAGAAACAGAAGTAATATTTAGCATTTCATGAAGTAATATTTAGTTTACAATGAAAACATATTTCATTAAATTTATATTTAAAGACCGCATTTTTAAACATAGTCTATATTATAATATTATATATATATATATACATTGTATATATATAAAATACATCGAATTGTTACTTGTGAAAAAGCATTTATATTTTAAATTTTTCCTTACATGACACACCCAAATTATTATATACTGAATGCAAACTACACGCCTAAAAGTGCTTCCATGATCATACAATTATTTTTATTCAGTTAAAACTAATATAAGACAGACACAAGTAAAGTCTAAGTAGCAGACTGTCATCTGTCATTGACAATAACCCGACAAGCTGACATGCCATGCGAGGATAATTACAGATGACTTCTGTGCTGGGGTATCTCGTTAGACATCTAAAAATGAAATCTGTGATTTATTATACTTCTTCTTCCACCACCGATTTTCATAACCAAAGCCTCCGATCCGGAAAGCTCACCTGGAAAGGCCTTCTGGTGTACTTACAGTCATTGATCCATAAGTTAGTTTAGTATTGATTTCCAGATGGCTTCGTTCACTTTATGAACCACGTATGTTGGCGTGCTAATTATAATTATATAAACTACCATTTTGACTAAAAAAAAAAGTATTTCTTTATTTTTTTAAATTTCGTTGAATAATGAAATATGTGCATTTATGGTGAATTTATTAAGAATGACTTGGATAGAATCACTATATTTCTGTTTATTGGGGAATATATATAGCGACATACTTGCTGATTAAAAATAACGAATTAAATTACTATAAAGTAAGATTATTTAGAATCTGTCAATTGTAGCACCATTTTTATTGCTTAGTAGTATATTTTAAAGACAATTTCTTCGAATCTAATACTTTGTTTTGTTTAATATGGTGTGTATATATTTAACATGTATTTGCTCATGATTTAAATAATTATTGCAATCTGCGATTGATTGTAGAATATGCTATATTAATTTTAGTGTTATTATAGTGTTACTATGTATTATTTCGTATTACTTACCATAAGAATACAACAGAGTTAGCCCGGATTTTCCGGATTCAAAATATGGAAATTTTGTTAAATAATATTTATTATTTAACAACATTTCCATATTTTGAATCCGTTATATATCAGTTATAACTGTGCCCGGATTCGTCGGCCAAATGAAGATCACCATTTAGCGAAAGATTATATTTAGTATCCAGCGAACTTTAGCGTCCGGCGAACATTAATGTCCGGGATACTTTAATGTTCGGCGAACCAGAGAAAATTGTGTAATATTATACAAAAAAACTTAATTTCAATCCGGGTGAATATTATTAAATAAAATATCTATTTTGGATTTAATTTCGGACAAAAAATTGTATTTTAGAAAAAGTATTATTTTGCAAACAGAGTAATCCGAAAAATGACCGTATTTAACACTAAAGCCTACTTTGAATCTGGAAAAACAAGACAAACTTCATTATATAACCAAAGTGTGTTTTTTTGAATTAGAGAAGCCTATAGGATGACTTCATTATTTAACAAATATCAAATATTATGACAGATCGAAATCCAGATATAATACTATTTATACCATCTTTTCATAGCATCTTATCTTTAGATAAACTTAACGACCATAAATACAATTTAGACTACTCAGCGTAGACTGAGCGTTGAAAAAATATCAAAACTACATATCGGATCAACACAAGGTCAATTTTATTATATAACAAAAATGCATTTTTGAATGCGGCATAACTTAATTATTTTTCAAAAAAAAATTTGTGACCAAGCTGATTTATTATTTTAGAAATCCATTTAATTATGAATCCATTGTTACAAATAATATACATTTAGATATACTTTTTAATATTTTAATAACTGAAACAAAGCATAACTAGCATAACTTGAAGAAACAACAATACATATTTTGCTATTATGTTTTTATTATATATATCTTTATTGTTATTATTTATTTTCGTTCACTTTATAATAAATAAATTAATATCAAAAATTAATTTACCACACAAATTCTTTAATTGGATTATTTGCAAAAATATAAAAAATTAATTATAATTTTTTAATTGAGGGAATGAAATTCAATTAAAAAACAATTGTTTTTGCAAAAATAGTTGTTATTTGAAGAAAAAAAATATCATGTATAACCTTTTTGGGTATAATTTTACTAATGTCAATTTTCCCTACGTAGTAACTTCTATAAAAAAACAGCAGTTATGTTTGCTACACATTGATATGTAAAAATAATCATAATAATTGAACCAATAACTGTCATAAATACTACAGCAAGTAAAGCATTTGATTAAAAAAAGCTATTTAGATTTTATCAGTCATTAACAAATCGGACGATTTATAAGAAATTAGTTGGAAGTTATCGTTGCATATATCGCTCAAGCAAATAACCTCCAACTTCAAACAAGTGCATTATAATTAATATACCTCTATTTTCTAATTATAAACCAGAATAGTTATACTTGTTTTAAATAAAATATATATTTACGTTGTTTATACTTGAATTTATACAAGTAGGTTACATTCTGGTGAATATATATATAATAATATCATTTTCAAGGGTGCGATAGCCAACTGCTTTGAATTTTATTAAACAAATACATTGACAACGTATTATTTTTTATGGCAGTGTTTATTATACATCTGAAACTTAAAATATGGAATTATTAAAATAACATTTTATATATTCATATATAGCTTTATTATTTCAGCAACGTAAGTTGTTAGTACTCAGAATATTGATATCTTTAAACATGCCAAAGATATACACGTTTAAGATCCACCGCCTTAACAATTGTCATATTTAAGTCTTACTTAGTGCCAATAAATATGTGTAGTTAAAACCAACCAAGTCAGCATAATTTACGGAGGCTGATTCTTGATTGACGCTTCAGTGGTTTAAGTCATATACTATATAACTCTTCGTAAATAAACACAATTCAAAGTCAATCATCAATACACATTTATTTTGTTTGTGTTTTGGTAGACTACACACTATTGGGGTAGCACATAGCATTGGATGCTGGTGGTTCCAGTTCAACTTGATACAGTGCGATTATAGTAGATCAGCAGCAGTTCTTAAGTTATTATATAGCTTCGGACGATTGTATCTATGTTTCAGTTTTACAAAATCGCTGCACCTGGAGGAGAGAGTTATAGTGAATCTTTCAAGTATTCCAGATACACACCGGTTGCTGCTGGTGAGAGAACATTTGATTAGTTTGCTACCTCTTTCAGTTTAATTAACAAAGTTCAACAGTGTTTGTCTAAGGAGAAGAGATATACGGGTTTGTTTAACTCCTTCACGATTTAAATATAAATTGTTATAATTATAGTGAGGGAAATTACTTGTATATATTATAAAACACAGCATATTAAAATGTGTCCATCATTAAATAATAATAAGCTAATAACAATGTTACGTAAGTCACAATTAAACATGATATTACATTGTTTCATTACTATTTGTATTGGGTAACAACAATTAATATAAAAATGTAACAATTATTGTGGAGTACGTCGAATTCCACAAACTAATTAAATATGATTATCATCAACATAAATCAACATAAAGATAATAACAAAAAATGTAATAGCAGCAAATTTGATCTGGATTTAAAAGTATTTTGAAAAACAATAGTAGCTCATGATGGAGTAATCAATCTATTGCTGTAAAATAATTTATGATGTGTTATCTAATTATGTACAAAAATCATATTTAAGGACATTCTTTGATAAGATTATAATAATATTAAAATACAGATTTATTAACAATTTATTAATAGTTTTATTAAATTCTACTATATTTTATTATCATAAACTATTATTGATTTTATTGATGTTAACATTTATTTTTTGTGTGTTTAATATTTTGTTTTTTAAGAGCTAGAGTTGTATGGTTTGTGCGTTGACCATAAATCTTTAACAAATACAATTTATAGTGGAATAGAATATAGTAAATAAAAGTATTATATTATATAATAAAATATTACAACATTATTTAATACTACACTACGCTCTGTGGAGGAGACGTATAAATGATATAAAGAGTTTATCTCCGACGACTCAGAGTGTATTAATATATGCATCAACAATAATAATTTATCGATGTATATTTTAAACCAAGTAAATTAATTATTATTAAATCGATGATTTTTGGCTAATTTAAATACGAACGTTTCTTTGATTATGCGACTATTTACTAAATCGTTTAAGTGTTAAGTATTATATATAAATATATTTAAAAAGATTATTAGATTTGAAATTATTCCGAAAATAAAATAATAAAATTAAAAAGACAGTTTTATTACCTAAATATTTATGTAGTAAGACTTTAATAATCCGATTTTTATTATTTTCTTATAATTGTAAGTATTTCTATTTTGTTAATAGTATTATGAGACATAATTTGGAAAACCGTTATCTTTAATAAAAAATCTGTAATTTATAAGAAAATTATTTCAAAAAATATTATAACACAAAGTCAAAATGTTTACATTTCTTTTTAAAATATGTTTACAATATTATACATATTTTCAATACATAAACAAATTTAATCAAAAAATAATAATTAAATATATTTTTATAAAGAAATAACTAAACTATTTGCATTTTTAGTTTAATAAATTCAAATAAATTTATTAATATATTTGCAAATAACCAATTAAATTATGTATTGAGTTAAAGGTTATATCTTAGCCGTTAATTAATTATGAGTTATGGGAAAAGTTTGTTATTCTGTATTTGCGTATTACATTTACATAATATATAATCTATTGAGTATAGTTGCAATCTAGCAAGGATCTCCAAGGAGGGGATTCAATTAAGTTATGCATTTTTATTGTATGTACTTGTGGATAAGTAAATTCAGTGTCACACTATATGAATAATTAAAATTTATTTTAAGCAAATGTTTCTGAACTTTTACTTTTTTATAATTTTGAAATATTTTCTATTAGAAAGTAGTTTTCTGTTAGGAGAAGATGGTATAATATGTTTTTTGATATAGGCCTACAGAATATATGCATATATATACAGCTATAGGAATACTGGATTCTGTTGTTGTAAAAACATAATATGAAATAATTAGCATTTTAATTTTTTTTTTCAGCATTCTGTCTTGAAAAATGAACGCTTTTATGGATGCATTTTTCGTCATCGACAAGAAACATCAAGGTATTATTTCTGCTTGCATATATACATAAACTTCTTTAATTATATATATAACATAGACCAGATCTCAAAAAAATAATTATTAAGAGAGCAGAGTGATCCACTTTGTCCAGACCATTGTAAAAAAATAATATATTTTTCGCAGAAAAAAAGAGGTTTTTTGTCTGAAGAATTTTTAATTTAATTTAATTTAATTTAATTTTATTACGTTATGTATTGCATTTTACGGTTGTAGTTTTCACCTGTTTTCTGTAACTCATACTATTTTTTAAGGTAAAATAACTGCTGAAGCCTTGGATGAATACATGAAAGAGAAAAATTACAATCCCCAATTTCGAGTTGTGAGTTATATGTTTTTGATGATCATTAGTTTATTACGCTGATAATATATGTTGTGTGGTACACGTTTCAATAAATGTTTAACATTTAAGTAAAAAAAGGAAATTGCAAAATTTAAAATTAAAAGTATAGAATCCTTATAGAATTAGATAATTATTTATAGATTCAATTTCTATGGTGTCAACTCACCAAATCAGCAAACTCATAATAAAGCAGCTTTATACTATTATTTTGTTCTGCACGAATAATTTTCGTAAAATAAATTTGTAAGGAAACCTAATCAAATAAAATTAATATTTCAGAAAAGTTCATCTTTTAATGTACCTGAATAGGGAAATATCTAACTATTTAATTGCACACCAAATACACCAGTTTACAAACAATATAGTAATTAACAATTAACATATTCGACTTCATTATTTGATATACAAAAAATTCCATAAAAACATTTTAGTTGATATTTTTTAAATATTAGTCACAATTAAAAGTTCTGATAATGTATAGAACGTGTTATAGTAGTCTACATAAGTTTATTACGAATTATTAAATAATATATAAATTAAATTTTATTGTTATTGTTATTTAATTTTTTGTTATAATAGTAATAAAAAGAAGTAGTTGCGAAACATCAAAATAATACCTGAGTATCCGGCGGAATTAGACCAACGCTATTTAAAAAATATTCATAAAACTCAAAAAAATCACGAAATACTAAATAATATACCGTATACGTATTATAGTAGCTTGAACTAATACGGATAATAAGAATAAAAATCGTGTGTGTTTGATACATTGACTTGAGGACCTATAGTGATAATAATAACCTTATTTAATATAACTAATACTCTAATATTATATAATAATATTTAATAACTCAATTATTTATAATATATACAGATTAAGTGAACAAACAATTTAATCTAAAGAAGATAACAAATAGTTAGTAAAGTTAACTTCAATAGGAATTAAATTATAAAAATTATTCGTAACATTTCATTTCAAAATTCGTTTACATTTAAACTAGAATTTGTATTTATTTTAATAACACAATTTTTTTATAACCTTATCGAATACATTTTCCGAACAAGTTCACATATTTGATTAATTCCTAATAAGTTAAACATTATTTGTAGTTGGCATCTGTACATTTATAGAAAATTATGCATTTCCCTTATTTTAAATCTTCAGGTTATTGTATTGGTTAGATTCAGTATAGATCTATATCAGGAAGAATTTGTTCCCTTTGATTTCAGAAATGGATGAAAATTTTCGATTCTGAGAACACTGGGGTGATCACATTGGACAACTTCTGTGATGTTCTGGGCCTTGAAGCAACTAAAGTGTAAATATTTATTATTTTTTAAAAGTCCTAAGCAGCTAATTTTTATGAAAGCGTATAAACAAAAATTTTAACTTTTAAATATTAACAACTTTAGATACTATATGTATATTATAATATAAATATTATAACTGTACTTAATAAAATTGTTCATACTATAAATATTGCAATTTATAAATATACAAATATATAAAGGTAGTAAAAATATATGAACTTATGATTAATATTAAAAATTTGACTATACAAACACAAAACATGTTATTAAAATATTAACGATATTATGTAACTACAAAATCTAAAAAAATAATTTTGAAATGTTGTTTATAAATATTAAATTTTTTACACATAACTACAATATGTCTAATAAATAAAATTAATATAAAAGTGGAAATCTACATATATCCACTTAAAAGTTTCTTTAAATATAAAAATTAAAAGAATTTTCATTATACTAAAACATGAAAAAAACTTCATCGATTAAATTTATAGCAAAATATATTAATATTCAATTTTCCTCTATGTTCACGCTCTGTAAACTAATCTACTTAAGAAAGGAATAAATCTAATTTAACGTTGGAAATTTGTTAAAGTTATAATCACATTCGGTATAAAAGTAATGCATTACAAAAATACAATTCTGTGGTGTTTCTTGATATAAAAACAAATATTAATAATTTTTTCTTCGTCTTAATTTCATTATTTTTAACATGTTTCCATTATACTCTTATTCTGTATTACATATTAATTATTCTGTTATTCTCCGAAGTTTGTTTAAGGAATTACAATAAACTAGTTGGATTTTACGGAAATATATGTTTATCTTCTTATCTATAAATGTTAGCTTTATACTTGGAAATACATGTCAATATGATGTAATTATTATTTGCTAATTGTGTTTAGCTAGGTTAGAAAATACACTTTTCTCAGTTCATAAATTATACAAAATAACAAAATTTTAGCTTGTAAAACTTAAATAATAATTAATTAATAAATCTACATTATAAAATACGATTATATTTTTCTAATATCAGTCATTCATTTTATCATTAACTTTATCTATTTCATTCCATTATTGAATATCACCACAATAAAATAAAACTATATAAATAAAAAAAGCGACTGCCAAAATTCAATAATACTATTTTTATTAACATTAAAAAAATTTCATTGAAAAATAACATTTGTAATCATTGTTAACATTGTAAACATGTGTTATCATCAAACAACAAACAATAACTATGAACGATTTATTTCATTTAGCAATTTACTATAAACTATTTATTTACTAATAAGCACATATTTAGCACCAACCATAAAAAACAGTGTAAAATAAAGTGAAATTAAATAAAGTACATTTTTTTATTTTAAATTAACTGAATTAATTAATTAATTGAAGTTTAGTCATTTTATACATTAAATGCAAGCTGGATTATTGAAAATAAGTTTGACTTGATGTTGAATTATAATTGCAATATTTCGGCTATGAGCTTACTCCATATATTGAATTATAAAACTATAAATCAAAATAATAAGACTAGTATTTGGTGAACATTTGGACTATTCATTCACTCTTTCTCATCTGTAGCTCTCTAGGGCTTAGCTTTATTTTTGGTTTATTGCTTAATCAAATTTATTTATACGTTTTTATTACTTTAATTGCACGCGCAGAATAAGTCCATATGTATCTATGTATGTTATGCTTGAATGATTTGAACATTTAAGATTATAATAACAACATTTGTAACATTTCGTGCAAAATATTTTTTTTAATAATTGAATTTTATTTATTATATTTTTTTATTTTTTTATTATATATTTATTTATATTTATTTGTTTCTACTAGGTTTCATTTCCTAACATGCTAGCTTATTTTTTTGGTTAACAAAGTTTTTTATTTCTTTGGTTGGGATAAACTTCAATGGACTATCTAGTTGCATGTCTTCTTTAATTACCGTAACTGTTTAATGAGATATATTTAACATTTTTTTCATGATTTTCAAAAGTAAATTGGCGACAAAATATATATTTTTTGCATATGTTAGGATCATATGTACAAATAAATTGTAGCTTACAGATCATTAATAACTAATATCTTATAATATATTGTGTAATTTAGGTTCAACATAGAATAAATATGTAAAATACTAAAACGTTAAAAGTATGGTCGAGAAGGGTTGAGTGTGAAGGTGGGTAAGAAACTATAAAGGAGGGTAAGAAACTATAAAAGAGGGTAAGAAACTATAAAGGAGGGTAAAAAACTATAAAGGAGGTAAGAAACTATAAAGGAGGTAAGAAACTATAAAGGAGGGTAAGAAACTATAAAGGAAGGTAAGAAACTATAAAGGAGGGTAAGAAACTATAAAGGAGGGTAAAAAACTATAAAGGGGGGTAAGAAACTATAAAGGAAGGAATGAAACTATAAAGGAGGGTAAGAAACTATAAAGGAAGGTAAGAAACTATAAAGGAGGGTAAGAAACTATAAAGGAAGGGTAATAAACTATAAAGGAGGGTAATAAACTATAAAGAAGAATAAGAAACTATAAAAGAGGGTAAGAAATTATAAAGGAGGGTAAGAAACTATAAATGAGGGTAAGAAACTATAAAGGAAGGTAATAAACTATAAAGGAGGGTAATAAACTATATAAGAGGGTAAGAAACTATTAAGGAGGGTAAGAAACTATAAAGGAGGGAAAGAAACTATAAAGAAGGATAAGAAACTATAAAGGAGGGTAATAAACTATAAAGGAGGATAAGAAATTATAAAAGAGGGTAAGAAACTATAAAGGAGGGTAAGAAACTATAAAGGAGGGTAAGAAATTACAAAGGAGGGTAATAAACTATAAAGGAGGGTAAGCAAAATTTCATTTTACACTACAACATAATTAATGCCGTTAAATATTAACTATATTACGACATTACAAAACTCTATTTTTAATTATTTTAACGTTTTTGGTGGAGTAATACTTATTTAATTGTAATAAATGTGTATTCATTTCCAATTAACTTAACTGTCGAAAGATTAAGTTCGTTATAACATTTTTTAATTGATATTACTCCTCAATAAATGTAGTTTGGCAGATCGGGGTCTAGAGAAGCCTGAGAGTCCTGTGCCGCCTGAAGTCACCGTGGGCCCCGATGGTCTGCCATCCGATGTCACCGTCATCAGTGTGGACATGTCAAAAGAGATGCAGATTAAGTTCTGCGATTATTCTGGAGAAGCACTGGATAAGTACGATAATCCCAAGGTAATGTCCGGGTAGACACGACTGAGTAATTAAAGTTGAAAACATTACTAATATCTAAGTTATATTTATTTTATCTTTTGAAAATGACGCAATAAAAAACTTGTCAAAGATTGTGAAATGCATTTATTGATCTCAAACCTTCATGAAGCCATGCAGTCGGGTTACAGTTACTAATTTGCTACATTACCAAATCGATATATTACTAAATCATTAAAATTACATTTTCTAAATAATTGTAATACTGTCTGGAATTTAATATTATATAACTAGGTTTAAAATAATATAATTTTTGTACCAATCCAAGTTTTAACGTTTCTAATTTCTTCTGATTTCCTAGCGACATTGTGAATTCACCAGAAATAGTTCACTTTATTTCGTCTAGATATATTTATTATATTTACTATATATGCTATATTTATTGATTCATTTACATTATTAAGAAATAACTCCATTATTATGACATATACTGTCACGTACTATTATGTTTTTCACATACACATGTTATGCTTTATAATATTGAAATGTGTGTAATGTGCTAGGAATGCCTATATTTATTACGTATGTTAAAATTGTTGTCATTGTAGTTCTAAAACACATATGAAAATGAGCCAAAAAAAGGAATCCCTATATTAATACAAAGTTTTATAATATACTTTTTGTATTGCAATAAATTGTATGTATGACATTTACGGACGATTTAAATTTATGTTTAACTTAATTTAGTTTATTTAAAAACGACATTGTATTATTAAAAATTTTTGCACAATCATTTTATAGAAAATATTAAAGAAAGAGTTGCTTACAGAATTTTGAAAATATATATTTATAATAACATTATTAATGCCTAAATTTTTTTAAAACATTGCGTGCGTAAATATATTTTTTAAATCACAGCATGTTCAGCTTATAACAATTATATTAAATGATATGTACATTATAATATGAATGATTTGTGAAAATTGTGAGGTTGGTAGAGCTTAAAGTAGAGGAATTTAATTTAGTTATAAAAACGATAAACGATTATTTATAAAAACCTCTATAGTATTTAAAAACGAATGAGTAAATATTCAAGATTACGTCGTTGAACCACATTAAAATTAGAAGTAACATACGTTTTCTTAACATATTTCATAGTGTAAAATTTTTAGTAATGTGATTCGTGTGTAATTTTTTTCTTTTCTTTAATACATTTTTGAGTATATATTCATTGTTTTTAAAATGAATTAAATATATCTATTTGTATATTAAATGTCATCAAAATTACGCATTAATTAAATTTTGTTTTTATAATAAATATTTGTTCATATATAATAGTTTAAATATTCTAATGATTGCATGAAACATGCTTTAAATTGATTGGAATCATCAGGCAAAATCAGCTCACCATATAGAAAGAAAAGAAATAAATAATAAATATTAAAATATAAATCAAAAGCAAGGGTAACTATATAACAACGAAAACCGACAAGGAACCGACAAGAAACCGATAGGAATTAATAAAACTGGAAATAACATGAGTACAACTTCCTAGAAAAAACTCAAGAAAACCAGTCAAAAGTAGACCAATACCAAAAGTGAAAGAAACTGAAGGAAACATGATAAGCGTGCAATTTACAAGTTAGAGAATTTTGATATAAATTCTAAAATATTGCTTGAAAATGTAAGCTAAATTTATTTATTTAGGCTAACTTTCAAAGCTTACATATAGCTATATATTAGATTACAAACTAGAAAATAACTAAAGAAAGATATTCTTTCCAATTAACTACTTCTAATTGAGTAAAATGAAAAAAAGCATAACATTTATTGTCTTAGCTTTTGGCACCGAAACCTTCATAGGGGATTAAACTATAACATTTTCCATTACAGGCTTGCGGGCAGTAATCGTTAAAATTAAAAGTTAATTTTAAAATGTTATAAATTAATTTTCTCTGGAAAGAAGATTAAAAAGATTAAACCTTTACTTAAATTCTAAAAACTTATCTTAATAAGGCACTCAACCTCATCAATCAAAAGTAATATAGTAATACACATAAATCACTTTTATTACGTGTCCTTCATTCCTGCTGTAGGATATTGTTCAATACATGAAAAAGACGCTCGAAGCAAACCATGACAAGTTGTGGCACTGCCTACTGGTCGAGGGAGAATACTATGCCAATTACTCCTATGAGCCGGAAATGTCTTTCGTATTCAAGAGGCGTCGGTATATATTCCTTTTCTTTCGAACACCGTATGAGTTTTGAATGCCACACTGGGAGCCCTCTCAAGACTGTCGTTATACATTTTATAAATTAAAATTGTCAACAAAAGATGTTTTACATTATAAAATTGTTTTATTTCATTATTTAGTATTATATTAAAATTTTAAAAAGCGCATTCAATAAAAGTACTAATAATGGAAAAAAATTGTTTTAATGTTTTTCTAAATACAGATAAGTTGGTTAATATTTTGAAGGTACGCGTAAAATGTTTAAATATTTTGTTGTCATAAATCTTTACTTAACATAACATGTAATTCAAGTTGCAATTAATAAGTATTTATTTATGTGTTTCTATAAAGTAAACAAAACTATATTCAGCTTAAATAGTTGCTATATACTAAATGCAAGCATCTTAGTCTAACAATACAGCATTTTTCCATAATAACACAATTTTTAAAAATAAATAGTCTGAAATTATCGCTTAAAAACTGTAGGGCAGCTGTAGTTGCGACCCTAAATTACATTCTACCTCTATTGTATGTGTACATAGTGCTTTATATATACATCACTCAAAAATAAAAGATGTAAAACCAATTCGGCATTTTATTATGGTTTGTAAATGGTGATGTCTTTAATGATTGCTTAAAATTGTATATTAAACTACTGCAGCTGCTGCAAGTTGAGACAATTAATATCCAATAAATGCTTAATTATTTTTTGGTAACAATACTATTAGCGGCCGGAATTACTGAAGTAATGTTGATCTCATTGATAGAATCAGTCACTACACATACGACAGCTACGATAAACGTTACAATTTGGTCTGACCACTTACTTCTAGTTAATGCGCAGTCGGTGAAGAGAGTAATGGAAAATCCATTAGTAAGCTAAAATCATATGTTAAACTTGCCTTTTGAAGACGTAGCACGTAAGGCAAACAGCTGTGTTAACACTATTTGGCAGGTACTAAAATTGAGAAGATATTATAGCCTCATATCTGCAGTATCACTTGAAACAGTTTCGGCTTAGAAAATACAATCACCGCCACTCATTTATGATGGAGTAGGTTGGATAAATAGACAGAACAGCTATACAGTCTATTTATTGCGAATGGTCAGCGTCCGTGTCTTAGGGATTCGTTTAAAATGATCAAAAGAAAGTTAATTTGTTTTAAATTAAATGTTATTTTACAGTTTTATACTACTGAACAGTAGCACATTTTACATACATATTTAAATCAAAAATATATTATTATATATTATATGTTACATAATTATATATTTAAATGAAAATTATATTAATTGAATGTCTGTGGGGTAAAAATAAACTTACATATTTTGTCCGTTTACGTATAATTATGAAAAAAACAAGCCGATTAATATTACATTTTAAAACACGTAAAAAAATTGTTAATGGTGACGTCATGGTTTAATAAATACTTTATTTAAAGAACATCCGATGATATGTTAGTGATTATAAATACTTTATGATTAAAATAGTTTGTTATTACTGTGTAATAGAATGTAGAATATATATACATTAAATCAATATACAGTGTTGATTAATTGACAAATCAAATTTTAATGAAAAATATGAATGCGCTGCTTGTTTTCATTGTAATATTTTATAAATCACAATATTACTATATTACACAATGTTGACTTTATTAAAGAAATTATAACTTTCTATGGATTTTAACATTTTTCAAATATGAAGAGGATTTAATAAAGATATGAAGACACTTTTAATAAAAAATATCAAACTATATGAGTAATAACTATAATTTTATTCATGGTTATATATAACTTTAAGCAACTGAAAGCGTCACAGAATATTTAAAGTGGAATTTTAATTCAACAAAACTACGCGAAGTTCTATCTAATTGAGAATGTTAATAGTAATTTTAATACACCAAATAATGTTATGGGTTTTTAAATAACATCAAAAATATTTCTAAAACACGGGAATGAAATTATGATTAAATTTTAAAATGAAAAATTATTTCATGCAGCTTCCAAAACACGCGGAATATTCATGTAAAATAATATACATCATTTTATACAAATGTTAGGCTACTTTTTATAACATAACATCAAATCGCGAATTTTGTTAAACTAGTTTCAAAA
Organism: Coelogynopora nodosa; assembly: GCA_034780555.1. Taxonomy (NCBI): domain Eukaryota; kingdom Metazoa; phylum Platyhelminthes; order Proseriata; family Coelogynoporidae; genus Coelogynopora; species Coelogynopora nodosa. Next base: position 19,360 of record JAUZND010036693.1, read on the forward strand.
TGACAATAATTGTTATTCATGAAATTTTCTAAAACAGTTATCTAGCCAAATATTTAAAAATGTTCAACAATTTGAGCATTTCCCCACTTTTTATAATTAAAACTAAGAGTTATATTTGTTTCTGAAACTTGTTGTGCTTTTTGAACGATTTGAGTTATAAAAAATAAATTGTACCCCGACAATATAAGATTAACAATTTTATGTACAACAGTTTGGAGGTTTTCTATTGTTAGTTTAATAGTTATTACTAAAATCATAGATTTAAACAATAGGAACTAACGTAACGTAATGTTTGTGTATTTAAAATACATTTTAAATCTATCACTAAAACACAAATCAATGCATCTAAGCAAAACTTTCCACTTCTTAAATCAATTATAATAAATTTTCTAAAATAAAATTATTGACATATAAAGTTAAAAATATCATATTTTAATACAAATACACTAAACTTCGTTATTTTGATAACTACTCTTTGCTAAAACCATACCTACGTATAGCTAGTATCCTGATTGATTGGTGGTCCGGGTCGATTCCCTTCAACATTTTCTGTTGAAGATAAGACATTTTTAGTGAAGATTGTATTCTTAATTGATGTAGGTTATTTAATCAATAACATTTTCGGTGGTGTAATATGATCTACACATGTAATGTTTAGAGAGAAAGAATTTAAAAAGCATAATGTTGTTACTTTCTGTTTTATTTTGTGATCGTTCCAGAAAGCAATTAAAGGTATTTTTAATTTTTTTCCCTCAAAATCAATATATAATATATATATATATATATATATATATATATATATATATATATACAAAAAAACATTTAGAAGTCATTTTTAATGTTTGAATACGTTTTTGTCGCGCTGCAGTATACATCCAAAACATCTAATAGGTCCTTTAGATTATATTTAACAAATTGTATGAATATAATCTACTATTATAAAAAAAATACTATAATATAAATAAATTTGTGGTTTTCATAATATCCAGAAGTTGAAAATGTAAATGCTATTTAAAAAATCAAAACCTCAGTTACATTTGACAAAAAAACAAATGAAAAAAATTGCATTATATTCATTAGAAAATTCTGGAGGCAATTTGATAATAGCAAGGGTTTATGTTGAAACAATAACGTTTATAATATGGGATTTAGAACAAACTTCATCTACTACTTCATAGATTCAACTACTAGATCCATTACTAGATCAACTACTAGATCAACTACTATATCAACTAGCAGATCAACTACCAGATCAACTACTAGATCAACTAGATCAACTACTATAACAACTAGATCAACAACTACTTCAAGTTAAGACTACATAATATTTATCATACTTAATGTAAATATAGTAAATTTAGCTGTCTATCTATACTGTTTAAATTGTTTGACCTCCTAATAATGAAGTAAAGTTTTGTAAAATTATTCAAATTAAAAAATAATGATTTACTTTAAAATTTACTAAAATTGTTTCAGCATTACTATTTTTAAAGTAATTCGAAAATATCTTTTTGTTCAGTGTATTGTAACTTTAAAATGACCAAGTAAGATTTTAGCAATAGTAGTATAGAAGGATGTACTCTACTTCACTCCCCGCCCCCCATTATTTTCATCCCCCTATGACCTTGACCATCGTGTTCCTATTGGCCGATTTCAACTAGGTCAAATCGAGGGCGGGGATTCCGAATTTATGGTTTCCCAATCAATTAGGGAATTCCCTTTTAATAATAATTTTACAATGGGAAGTGTGTATTGCTTTTATCCAATAAGAAGAGACTTGTTGACTTGACAGAATTCTTAAAACGAATCAGTGAACGTCTGCCTATTTGACAGATTTGCCGTTGTATAAAAAGCGTTGCACAGCGCTCGGAGTTCTCTCTTTCATCTGTCGGTAGCGAGTAAAGACCTCTTTCTCTCTGTCTCTGTCTCGCACACTTTACTTTCAATAATTTACCGACACATGCGTCCCAAATACGTATATCGTAATGGGGGTTATCACCTGATAACTGATGATTTGTCTATACCAACGCCACCACAACCACCATCACAGCCGTCATCTATCCCGTTGAATTCACTCCAACATATGTATGATCCTAGATTTTCACAGGATGCACTAGTGTATTTTCCGCAATCACCAGCGCCGCAAGCATCATCGGGTTGGCTCCCCTTTTCTCATGCGATAACTTTAACTCCTCGTCATCATCCGTACTTTTATAATATGTCAACGGCAGCAGCAGCAGGCTTTAGAAAACACAGATGCACAGAAGACCAAGTCATCAAGATCTCCCAGGACATCAACGACGGCTTCCATGCAATCCCAGCCCAAAGAAGCGTGCTCGCTTTGTTAGACTACAGCAAAGCATACATGGTCTGGTGTTACAAATTGCTCGATCGTCTGTATGAAAAGGTGTTCCGAACAGAATGATAAAATGGATAGCTGGTTTTCTTAGGAATAGACAGGCTAGAGTTAAGTCAGCAA
>JAUZND010036704.1:0-21838 GCA_034780555.1 Coelogynopora nodosa
GAAAAATTTTTACATCATCGGCATATATACTAATTTGAGAGTGTTTTATTATTTTAGTTAGGTCATTAATATAAATTGAGAAAAAGAGGCCACTAAGGACACCTCCTTGGGGAACACCGCTTGTGATAGGCACAAACGATGAAAAGGTACCATTAAAGCAGACTCTTTGTTCTCGCTGACTCAGGAAACTCCGGCACCATTTGAGAAGTTTACCAGTTATCCCGCAGGCTTTTAACTTGGCGATCATAAAATTATGATCAACAGTGTCAAATATTAATCTATTAATTTTTTAAATCCTGATATAAATTCAAGTATATTTGGTGTAAAACTTTAGAGTCTAATGTTTAATTTTAGACTAAACAGGTTAATGCACACATGCAATTTCACAAAATTCAATATTTTGTACCACGTGTTATCAAATTGACTATCTGTTACATCATTTAGAATTTAATTAATAAATTTACAAATAAAGCAATTTATATAATAAAAGGTTAAAAAATGTATATATAACAAAAAATTGGCATGCTCGTCATATTATTGTGTACAATATTGTCTACAATAGCATCTACAAGCGCAAAGTAATTACTTAATAATTTATTAGTGATAAGTAATAATTAATCATTAAAAAATATATTATCTACTCCAGGTCGTGTTATGCGCAAGAAAGTACATTAAATGCCACAAACGTGTCTTCTAAATGCTGTGATGGATTTGCAGGGACTGATTGCGGTATTATCTATATTCTTATTTCTTTATTATTATTTAATTTACAGAATTATCACTATGTAAGAATAAATGTCATTCAAATCTGAAAGATTTGAAGAGGGAAGATTTTTTAAATTTTATATCGTTTGAAGAATGTACCATGAAAGAGAATTCCACAATTTGGGGATATGGATATAATTGCCACATGTGTTATGAAGTCCCTGTTGAATTTCACAACAGGGATAAGAGAACATTGGCAGAATCACAGTTTTTTGATTATGACTATGAAGGAACAATACACGGTAAATTTACTCCACTAATTAATATATTAATTTCATTATTCTGGACATTATAGTAATTGACAACACAATCGGAAACAGAAATGAGTACAGCTGTTATAGTCTGGGAGATGCTCGTCAATCTAGAATTAAGTTATTCCACGGAAGAACATTTCAATGGACTCAGTCGAGCTGTAAGTATAGAGTATTAAACTATTACAGTGAAATGGTAACGGTGGATGTGACATATGATAACGTGGATGCATTGGTAAATCGTAAAATAATTATTACAACTATAAAAAAATAGTTTTCTCAAGTTGAGATTTCTTACAATTTTAACGGAGACGCCATTGTGATAAAGTACCAAGATACGTTGACGGTTAATGACGTAGATGTCACGTTTGATACTGACATTATTTTCAATAATGGTAATAATGATATATTTTTAAAAATGTAAACCAGTCTAAATAGGAGCCATAATCTCCCAACAGACTTCCATAACATATCAGATACGAATATACTCGCTGCGTATACTAATCGATAAAAGAAGGCGATTTTGGATCATAATGAGCCAGCGTATAACGTGGAAAAACCTCAATGGACTATGCGGAGTTAGCGAGTTTGATATAGAAGAATATGTTTCACAAAAAAATAACGATTATCAGCTATGTTTACCCAGACTGCTAAACGTTTTTACGTTTGAAGATTCGGTAAGATTTACTTGGTATAATACAAAGTTGGTATTTCGAAAATATATTACATTATAATTATTACAAATTCAAATTTTAAATATAATTTAGTGTGTACAAGAGTACTGCTACAATATGAATTACGTGTGTGATAATTCCTACGATAATAGCTTTTGTACTGAGTTGTCAGCTTTCAATGGTATATCCGAATACGTAAGAAGATTTAAAAAACTTATAATTTTAACGTTATATTATAATTTTTTTAGTTCCAAAATAAACACTTGTATGATATTATATGCCAAAAGCTATTATGTAAAACTGGAGACTCGAAATGTGCGTTATTTCGAGTTTTGAACGTATTTTACCCAGAAAATGATCTCAATTGGAGAAATGTATGTAACGATGGTAATAACGTTTATAATTAATATACTAATTAACTATTTACACACATATAAACAAAGTTATCCCCAAAAAATTTGTTTTTTTACTGTTAAAACGTGAGAATGTTTAAACATAAATTATGCTAATTTTTTATGAAACTTTCATTCTGCTTATAAGTAAAAGTATTTTAATAGGTAATCTGTTACCTATGGCAACTATGTAAAATACCGGTTTTTAGTTAATAAATTTCTGTTTCATGAATTTTCAACCTATATTTGTGTAGAATAATATTACATATAGTATAAATAAACATAAATTTATGTTTATATAGACGTCACGTGCGTTGAACAAGATATGGCTTACAGAACAGACTACCAACGTACATGCGCTGATTATAGTCATCAAGCTTCTACGATGAAATACGCAGGGTGTCATTGTAAACATGCCGGTAATTTATATTATCTTAAATTATTCATTATATTCCTTGAGTTTTGTTTATATATTTTGAAAAGATTTTGTTCTTCACAACAATGCATGTATCTCATATTACGATTGTCCGTGTATTTACAAGAACATTTTTTACCAGCTTGGATCCAACATCAATTTTCAATGCAAAAACTGGTTAATGAAATTATTAATAATAATCAAATATTATATACAACATTACTTCACTTAGTCAGTGCAAAAGTAAAGGTATCTGGCAGTGCTCTACGCAAGACGCTCAAGACTGTTACTCATATTGTCACTTAAATGCGTTTGGTCAAGTATTCATACACACATTCGACGACTTTGGATATGATTTAGTCACAGAAAACTGCAAATATACGCTCGTTAGAGTATGATTTATTTATATTTTTATTGTGATTTATTTTATTCATCTAGCACAAACATTTCGAAATATCTGTGAGATTTGATATAGGCAATACGATTGATAAAGTAACCTTTAGTACAGATTTAAACACGGTACATATTACATCTACCGGACACGTGTCCATTAACGAAGATGTCTATCTCACAGAAAAGGAACTCGAAGCCATTCCTTACAGCACTCAAGACTTGTTTATAAAAAAAGAAACTAGCCTCTTTATCACCCTCTATTTTAAAGGCGTTGTACTTGCTTATGATAGATTTTTGAAAAGAGTCTACATTAAATTATTGAAACAGTATTTTAGTAGCGTTGATGGTTTGTGTGGTAATAATAATGGGCACCAATCTGACGACCTCGTCATTTCTAATGCAATTCAAGATTCCGATATAGCTGCATACATTACTCAATTTAAAAGTTTTTGTACCATGGGTTCAAACAAAATCAACATGTTGAACCGTGGACAAAATCGAATATTTGCAAAAACAACCGAGGCCTTTGCTATACAAGCATGTTCTGCAATTAAGAATCATTATTGTTTCACCAACATACGCAACTACTTGACTGAGCAAGTCATAAGTCGTTACATTAATTTATGCGTAGACAAAATCTTGTTCAATGACCACAAACATCACAAACTTATATTGTGTAGTCTTTTTGCCGATTTTGTCATTGAAGCCGTTATTAAAGGTTATGAAAACGTTGAAAATGTCGATTGGATTGGACAGCGTTTGTTACCAAACAATGGAAAATGTCAAGATGTGGATGAATTTCAATGTCCTTCTGGACAAGTGTATTTCGATTTTTCAGCGAACCAACCTACCACGTGTATTGAGCATCAATTTGATATAATTTTTGATGCGCATATTTCTTTGCAGGGGTGTCGATGCATGTCTAGTAATTTGAAAACTGATGATAATGTTTGCAAAAAGAAAAAGTATTGCAAGTGCTATTATCCAACATTAAATCAAGGATCCATCGTTTATCATATACCCGGAGCGTCCATTTCCACGCCAGAATGCGACATATGGTTTTTATGAAATTATAGATCACATTATCATAAATTATTCATAATGATTTTATATTATTTCGCACACGCCCACGTTCGTTTGTCCAATTTCATTACAATTTTTTATACCCCTACATAATATGCTAGTAAATACATGTTTAAAATTTAAGAAGAAAATATCAAGGGGTTCTTGAGTTATAGGAGCTTAAAGTCCAGTAATACACAATTCTGAAACTACTTAAGTGGTGCTGAATTATTAAAATAAATGATATCGAGGCCAACGAACGAGGAATTTTCGAAAATTATGCGAAATAAAATAAAATTAACGTGGTATTAACTATATAATTAATAATTATATAGTGTTTGTGTGAATGCACAGTGGGAATGTAGTGACTGCAATCAGTGTAAGAACAATAGTGTTAGTTTGCCAATATCGATGCTCTGTGGCAAACTATGTAGAGATGTGAAAAAGGAACTAGAGTGTCCGTATTATGTACACGAAGTCAATTCATGTAGCTGTCCGGATGGCCAGTTTTTTGATGATAATGTAATATTAAAAATTAAAAATTAAAAATTATAATTAAGGGAAATTGCGTGACTAAACAAAATTGCCCATGTGTTCACAACAAGGTAGCATACATCATGGGCGCAGAACTATTAAGAGGATGTCAGATTTAGTATGGAACTTTTGTTAAAATTTAAATAACTTATTAGTAAATGCGTGGACAGTAATTGGATAATCATCAGTGACGCTCAATTATCAATGATGGGATTATGGTAAGTTGATAATTTTAAAATTAATACAATACTTTATATAATTTAGTAACGTACACGGATGGTCCATCACCACGTTTGACAACTCGCAGTATTTCCTCAACAGCGTGTGCAAATTCATTTTAATTGAAAACAATGATTTAAAAATCATCATGTACCGTGAAATTTGCACCTATCATGACAGGCCTTGTTATATAAATGTAGAAATAACAATTGAACATGTCACAGTTTTTCTTCACAATGCCAACAACTTTATAGATGCCGAGGATCGAGATTATTTTCATAGTCTTGGTATATTTGTCGAAAACAACTCTCTTTGGGTAGTTTTATATTCCGACAAGTTTGTAATTCACTGGGATCGAAGTAAATAATTTTTTCATTATATAATATGTATAAATTATAATGTATTAATTTGGTATTATTATATAGTCGGAGCCAGAATCCATGTGTACATGCCAATTTCTAGCATGGGAACAACGAGCGGTTTATGTGGAAATTACAACGGGGTTGATTCTGACGATTTGCACATTAATGGAGTGCCCATTTCAGTCATTGAGTATACGAATCAATTTATGATTACATGTTCCCCATGTAAAACCTTTTCTACATCTAATGCCATCACAAACACATGTCTTGGTGTAATTAATCGATAATAATTTGGGGTATGGCTCGTACCGGACCGGATAAGAAAACACGGGCATGAACAGAACTACGGGCTTGTTTTTCACGTACGGGCAACGGAAATTTTTCGGACCGTGCCATACCCCATATAGTAATAAAATAAAATGTTTATAAATAAATAGAGAAGCGATAGGAAACTATGGGCTCTTAAAGCATGCAGGATTATTAAACTGGGATACGAATTTTCAGTATTGAAATTTTTTTAAAATTAAGAAATATATGTTTTCTAGGAATGTCGCGATATACTCGGAGGTCACTCGTACATGCATTATTATGAAGAATGTTTGAATGAAGCTTGCGCGTATAATGATAAATATGTTATTATTATAATTTATTATAATTATTAGATGTCGTTCAGGAGGGGCTTGCGAATGTGTTTGTACTGCAATAAGCAACTATGCTTCAATGTGTTCAAGAGTAGGAATACATGTATTTTGGCGGACGCAACAACGTTGTCGTAATATATAATATTGTATATTATATATTATTGGTGTGCAAAAAAAATTCGGAAAAAAACGCAAAGCTAGGTTATATAGCTTAATGTTAAAAATCATAAAAGCTGTTTAAATTTTAAAAAAATATTAAGAAATTGCCCCACGCTTGACCAATATAATCAGTACAATAAAGTTCACAATAAATAATCGTAGACTTGAATTATTTGTATTTCCATAGTTTTTTCGATTATATCGATCAGCATTAGAAGAAAAAATTCAATTAAAATTATTTCGTTAAATTTAGACTGCATTATATATTATATTTTAATTTAATTACTAATTAACTCTTGCATTAAGAATTAATTTTTACCACCTTTTTCACAGTTATATTTTGCCTATGTAAAATCAATTTTAGATAATTTATAGACATTATAGTTTTTTTTCATAAAAAACTTGACCTGTTGATTTGACCGCTTATATTACACAAAAAAACTGTTCTGAAAACTATGTTAAAATTTAATATAAAATACGACAATTAAAAAAAATGCAGACTTTTTTATAATCAGGAAAGGCAAATAGTTCACAAGTACATTAGCACTAGATCGTTACAACCTTTTAAAAAACCATAGTTACTAACTAATTTGCAATTATCTCGCTAATAAAATAATATTTTATAGCCAAAATGTAATATGTTATTGAGGGAAGTAGATGCAACTATTACACCTATCACATAAATATGTATACGACTCGTTAGATATTTGACCGAAAAGGGGGAATACTAAAACCCCTTCCTTAAAATTAAGGAATTTTTAATTTTAAAACTGTAAAATGTATCCAGCCATTAGCATGACTAAGATCAAAATAAAAAATTCGTAATAAATAGCAATAAATTTGTTTTAAAGGGAAATATTTAATAAAATGGATATATATTTTTTTTAAAACTTTGCCGTCAGATTTTTCAAAACTATTTTTGGGAAATATCATTATTTCTCGTGATCTTTATCGTAGCAGCTCGCGTTTTATTATTTAATGAAAAAAGTTGAAAATTGCACACCGCTTATTATTTACAACAGCTATACAATGCGACGATTGCACATTTTATCATCCTTGTGGAATTCAAGTAATTTTTAAAAATTAAAAAAATATACACAATATATTATATCTAATTACATGTTATTATAGCTCACATGTGAAAATTATCTACATCTAAATTCACACTATTTGAGCAATGCGCAAGGGTTACATAGTCACGAAAATGACTTGTATACAGAACAAGGAGTAGGATATAATCATCCAGATCAGGAATATGGATATTCTCATCATATTAGTGATCATAATAATAGTAACTGTACAAGTATACCGTGTTATGCTGGATGTTTCTGTGAAGAAGACAAAGTTATGATAGGTAAATACTAGGTCGAGTCAATTTATTCAAATTTTTTCGGCTATGCATAGCTATGGGGGCAAAAGTTGTACACTAATTAACTAAATTAAGAACTAAATAAGAACATTTAACGAAGTATTTAATTTTCAACTTCATTAAATGTAGACAAACAACTATAATAAAGTTGATGATTAAATTTTCTGTTAACTATTAGTTAATAACTAAGCACTAATTAAATTAATTAATACTCTTAAATTATATTATTACTTGTATAATGTTTATAATTTGCTAACTAAAATTTATATTAATTTAATTCAGTCTTAAAATTATAATTTAAAAAATATATATTCTACCTCTTTGACCGGCCACGAAAATCCTTCTAGTCTGATGTTTGACCTCTACATGGTGTCATTAGACTATGCTTTAAAAATACTATATCTCGAATTTTTTTTAACAGCAAAAAAATTATTTTGATAGATTTAATATAATTTTAATTTAGTAAAAATTTGGAACTTTTTATTTTATTTTGACGTTTGAAGCACTGTACAAACAAATAGCGGAGAGCCGAGTTCAAACTCTTAAAAAATGAAAAATTGACTCGACTAGTAAATACTAAGTAAACTAACATTACTTGTATAAGTTATAACTCATAACTGTTACAAGTGTTCGAGTGTAGTATATTATAATTTATTGTAACAAATAAATTATCGACAATCAATTTAGATGGGAGATGTGTAAGTTTTGAAGAATGTCCAGTGACCACGCCTTCTACGCCTACTCCAACAACACCATCGACTCCTCCTGTAACAACCACTGAAAAACCGTATGTTTTTACATAAAATATAGTTTTAATTAATTGTCGTAGCAGGGATATTTTAGCGATATTTAAATATAAATATTAGATACTGCAACCTGTGTACAATGCTCTCAGAATCTGTAACTGATGCAAATACAGGTTGTGTATATGCGTTATTGATGTGTTTTGGATGCTGTTACGGGCATGAACACCCACATCCTGCTTTTAGCATTGCTGGTGAGGAACATGATACGAATAGTTGCACAGCTTGCCAAATTTCAAGTATTTATAAAAATAATATTTCTATTGATAGGTTATTATATATTATACTTATATATAGAATTCGAAATGGTTAATGGATATTTGAATGGCGTATTATGCCAAGAACAGTATCCATCGGCGACTGTATGTACTTGTGACTTGTGCTCTCTTGACAATAGTGTTCTTCCATAGAAATAAATATACTATAAGTCTAATATATTATATATTAATTAATGTTAAATTATAATAATATATAAATAAACATAAAGCTTACTGAGCACTTTTTTTTATTTATATTTATAGATCAATTTATATAAAAACTTACAAAATTACAAAATTACAAACGCACTGAAATATATATTTTGCGCCCTTTCCATTTACCAGATAACTTTATATAGTTGCTGTGATATACGATAATAAAAATCATTAGTAAATTAAACATGGATTTATTCAAATGTCACGCAGAAAAGACTCGAAAAACGCTGGAAAATTTACAAATAATGAAAAAAAGGTACAAAGAGCAAAATGACAAATTCAAAACTCTTACAAAGACCGTTTTACAACAAGATAAATGCAATACTGCAACTGAAATTGAACTACTTAAATCCACTCATGTCAACGAATTTCGCCTTACAGTGATTGGAAAGCTTGAAAATGAAATTTGTCAAAACCAACAATCAAAAAATAACTTTTCAAAATTCAATCAACAGTTGTTTTCAGAAAAGAGCACGCAATTTAGAAGTGTCATGCAAAATTTATCCGAAATTTGTGATGAATTTAGAAGTCTTTATCGAGACAACTTAAACAAGGATGCTGAAAAGGACACTAGTGAAAGCATGGAATTGAAATCAAACCTTGAAAAAGTGGAGTCTGAGTTGTTGATCAAGATGAAAAAATTGTCCGAGTCTAAAATGGAATTGGAGAGCACTATAGGTAAATTGGAATATTTAATATTGTTATTAATAATAAGTTTTAATATTAAAATATCAATTTTATATCAAAGCTAAAAAGGTGTTTTTCGGAATGACTCCGCAACGACAAAATGACATTCACAACATGTGCATTACAGCTCAAAAATGCATAGATGACGTGTCAAGCAAGCTCTCTGATGAATTAAAGAGGAAAAAGAGTGTCAAATTTTCGGTACAAATACGTTTTAATTTTTAAAACTTTTATATTTATGTTTATTTATTATTTATAAATTTAGTTTGATATCTGATTAAAATATTTATGGACTAGACTACTATAATAATATTTTTTAATAGCATTAAAATATTAAATAAATATTTTCACATGTTAAAATAACTGTAAATATCATAATATAATTATTCTAATGATTTGGCCAAATTGGGCTTTCACTTTTCTACATGGTTGCTTGCTTTTTACGCATTTAAAGTCACATTCAACAACACTGCAATTAAAAGTACACGATTGTACAATTTTAAAATGCTTTGTAGTGTTTAATAGAGAGTGCAGGGACATTTGTTTCGAAAAACCTTGCACGATTAAAACTTCCAGGTGTATGTGTAAAGATGAATATTATAATAAAGTGGGGGATGTTTTCGGCAACTATGAATGCATAAGTGAGTTATCTTATATTTTATTTTTTAAAAAAGTAATGAATCAATTATTTAAGAATGTAGTCCTAAATGTGGAAAAAATATGATGTGTACTCCGAAACATGAATGCATCTGTAAACAAGGCTATGAACTATCTGAACCTTTCAATGGTAATTGCGTAGAACGAATGAGTTTAGGTTATTATATTCTAATATTATTCGGGCAATTTCAAAATTTCGGGTAACCATCATTTTTCGTTATTAAAACTAATAATATAAAATGTTATCAACAATTATTTTCTGTCATGAAACATTTCGCCTTATAGTTTACTTTTTATCGATCGTTCATAATTATTCAAACTTCATTTTTAGCGCTACAATATAATATTATCGAACGATGATAAAAAATTAAAATTTGTTTACTAAAACTACAGTAGCACACTGAAACTATATTTTGTAATTAAATATTTTACCCGAAATTGTGTAATCGGGTAAAAATTCGAACCCCAGATTATAAGCCTTATGTGTATTTATTATTATTATGTTAGTTTACTAATTAGATGAACAACTGATTGTGGTTCGTCGTATGAAAATCTGCAGCAACCTAAATTGTTTTTCTGAGAATAAGAGAATATGTGAATATTATGATGGGGAATATGGGTGCATTTGCCAGCATCAATATTACTCGGACAACTTTGAAACTTTTGGAAACTACATGTGCAAGGGTATTGAGACATATGTACATTGAATGCATTGATATAATAAAATAATGTATAGCTTGCGATCCTCCATGCCATAGTACTCAATCATGTATGCTAAAAAATAAATGTGGATGTGCTCCAGGATATAAGCCCTATAAACACTACAAATTATACTGCATTGAAGAAAAAAGTATATTTTTTAAAGATTTATTAATCAATTAACATAATTAATTTCAATAATTTAGATGTTTTTTATTCCAGTTAATTTTGTATTTTTATAATTTGATTAAAAGTAATTTTATTTTAATTTGCAGTAATTTATAGGTTGTCCAAAACTCATTGTTCAATTGAAGTATCGTAAAATATAATTTTAAAATTCATAAAATAGGACATGCATTATATATTGATTATTATAATTATAATTCAGAATCTTGATTCTAAAGAATTATTCCTTCTCCGATGAAGGTTAACTAAATAACTTATTCAGTATGATGAATAATTTTCACCTGTAACCATAAATAACTTGTATTTAAAATTTAAACATAAGATTTAATATTATATAACCAAGCTCAAAAATCTGTAAAAATGATTTCCTACAACATTTTACTTTTCGGGTACATTTTTTTAACCAAGAAATTTCTAAACTCTACAGTTTTTATACCAAATCAATCAACTACAGTACAATGCTTTACAATTAATAGAGATTACAACAAATCTCTGCCAGAAAAATTAAAAAATTTACAAAAGACGCAAATATGCCTGGGTAAAAATGTCACATGGCATCAACAGCAAAAAAAATGTAAAATTGAAGTATTATAATTTATTATACTTAGAATGTATCATTGTAGGCGATATGACTCATATTGAAAGCTTAATACAGATACAAAACTCAACTTTCAACATTTGGACACATAAATCCGTTATTTTTCATGATTGGAAATGGCTAAATGGAGATAAAACACAACGTCAATTCTGCCTCAGAAACTCGACAAATGGCTTGTTTTCATACATTGCAGTGGTCAACGAGCCTCAAAGTTGTCGTGTTATTTGTGCTGAACAAAAAACCAAGTACTACATGACGGGAAATATAAAAATGGTAATTTATCATTTAAAAAGCCCCCAAAAAAATTCATTACCTAGATAAAAGAAGATTTCAACACGTGTTATTGCGGATCAGCATTCGACAGAAAGGACATCGTTCCTTGGCATTTCTGCACCTTTCAATGTGAAAGTTGCTTCAATTTAAAATATGGAACTCTTTATCTAACAGGCGTTGAAAATAATATTACTAGTAAAAAATGGTCCGATTCAAACATTGCAAATTGTGCCTATATTGATTCACTTTACCCAGATTGGCAGTACGACGATTGTTTTTCAAATGATAGAAATGTCACGTACGGCGTAATTTGCCAAAATAACACAAAAATCAAGGAAAATGAAAGTTTCAATAAACATGACCCGATATTATACAAGAGTAATTATTTTTTTCTACATGCTATTTTCAACGGCACTTTTACATGGAACGCGGCAAAAGATGCGTGTAATAATAATCTAGGCGGTTCAATGGCAATTTTATCAAATATGAAGAATTATACACCCTTTAATGAATATGTGAGGAATAAATTTTTAAACACATCAACTCGCTTTTGGATTGGTTTGCATTCAGCAACCGTTGAAACCGATATTCACAACCCTGACATGTGTATTTCTATTAAAAAAGAAGTATCAAATTCTAGGGTGAAATATTTCCTACAAGACTGTTTAATAAAAAAGAAATTGGCATGCTTTCAAAATAACTCACAAGGTAATAATTTTATTCTAAAATTAAATGATGTAATGAGTCAAAAATATTATTTTAATACAAAATACACACTTTTACCTATTTTAAACATTAGTCAAGAAAATTTTAAAAAATCGATATATTTTTATAAATATTTCAATCATAAATTTATACCCGATATAAGTTTTCAATTGACGTAAAAAATAGATATGTGCTTCGTCTATTACACAATAAATAGAATCTACTTAAAAAATTACAAAAATTAGGGGTTTAATGTGGCATAGTTACCACCTCCAACGAACTTGAAAAAAAAGTTTTATAAGAATAATAAATTTATTTTGCTAACTTACAAGTAAAAATATTTACTAATTAATTTAATTTTCAAATTTTTATATTATTTTTAATTTATTTCAAAGTTGATTTTTATTGTGGATTAATATTTTAATCAAACATAAATGTAACGTACATGAAAGCTAATAGGTATAATTTTTAATAATTACATGCATACATAGTTGAATAATATGGTCATATATAAATGTATTGTCATGTTCTTTGCTACTTTTGATAGAAAATGATAAATTTGCATAATTATTTAAATTGTTGTTTTTTTAATATGTAATCTCTATAAAAATATTATTTACAAGATAATTGCTGAGTTAAAATTTAATAATTATAAATTCTGTTAACGTGAACTTTGAATTTACTGTCGTGGAATCGCCAATATATTATTCAATGTGTATAATAAATTATTAATTTATAAATAATTGAAGTAAAAATTTGCATTTTTATCCGTTAATCATGTAAAAACATTTTGAAAACAAAATAACAATAATATTACTGAAAAAATCGACCCAAATAAACAAAATAAATAGCGTAAAAAGTAAACTTTTGCAAAATATAATAGGACACGAATATCAATACTTTTTCATTTAAAAAGGAAACATTTTAGATTTAAATGAAATTGCAAATAAGCAAAAGTTTTTCAAAGTGCAAAATAAAAACGACGCAGTCATTATGAGTATTACATTGAAAATATATTTATCTATATATTAATTTTTTGAATAAATTTTTTATTTAGATGAATCGCTCACACGACAAGATCGGGTTTTTTATAGCACGCCAGGCTTTGTAACGTCATGTTCTGTCGTTTCATTCGCTTTAATATACCAGGTTATGCGTTTTATTTTTACAGTTATGAAATTGAAAAAAGCAAAAGATATTTACAAGTAATTGATTTTTTTTTGAAAAAATATATTCTCAAATTATTTTAGCCGTGCTGCACAATCGTCCAACTCGACAATCAGCACACAAGAAATCAACAGTGGCCCTCATATTAAGGAAATGATTAAAATGCTAAACCATAAAATTGCAACTAATAATTAAATTTTAAAGTACTTAAAATTTATTCTAAGCTTGCATGACCATTTCTTGAGAAAACCCCTTTTTATATACGTAAATTCCGTCCAAAAATTTCCTCAAATCTAACCCTCCTCTAGGTCTCGCGCTTTGTTGAATAAGTGCGGCTAAAATATTGTTTTTTACCATTCAATATAATTTATGTCATTTAAATTACCTGCTCGTGTTACACGTTCGATGTCTATTCCACTAAGGATAATTTCATTCTTGTTGTCTTCATCATGTTTACAAACGACGTTTCTGGGTAAAACTAGATTGATTGTCTTGTGACATCCCAAAAAGTTTCGTATTTCTACGTTACACTTGTCTTTACCGGATAAAACGAGAGTGATGGGGAAATGTGCGAAAGCTACCTTCATTCGAACTTCATATCCCTATTTGAAAATTACAAAAAAAATTATATAAATAATATACTTTTCTGACGCCTTCAAACATGTTTGATAAATGAGAAGCGATTGTTTTTATAGCAGCCAAGTCTTTTTTCATACCAAAATACTTTTTAACTGTTAATTTATTTGGGCTAGATTTCTCTATGAAAATTGTCATGTGTCTGAAAGAGCGTGATAATTCTCCTTTCGGGCCTTTGACGTGTACAAACCTCTTTTTTACTGTGACTTCGACTATAAAATTTCGATATTATAAATGCAAATTAATTTTTAAGTTTATTTGGGTTTTCTTTGATTTAATAAATTACCTCCTCTTGGGATCTTTACAGTCTTTTCTGAAATTACAGCACGCATTTAAATTTGTGGGATTGTAATTTGAAATTGTAAAAATTAAATATCACGATTTTTAAATATCGTTCGGTTGTTACTATAGTGTGAATAGAACTTTTGTTTAGAAATGTTAAATTTACATATTAATTTTAGGTAAATAAAGTTTTGATGAAGTTAACAAATTTTTGAAAATAGTATTAAAATTTCTAGAAAATGTCAAAAAGTAGTATAATTTTGATAAAACTGGATAAATTATTTGAAAAATGTGAAAATTTCATTAAAAATGACAAAAATTAATATAAAACTGGATGAATTACGTTTATGGAATCTATTCATTGAATATATTCACCCATTTGTATATTGATTTATATAAAATCACGTCACGTATATATTATACTTTATAATTTATACGCCGTATTATAATAATTATTATTTATAAACAATACCTTATAAAATCCTAGTGTTTATAAATTTATTACTACCAATTCATTGCAATAACAAAACAATTTCAAAGCATAATATACGGTTCAAAATTTAAAGTTACTCGTCTTATAAAACATTCTATAGATTAATTAAATCTTATAATATAATATTATTAAGTTGTTATTAACAACCCAAGAATAAAACATAAAATTGTAAACAATTAATTACAATTACATGATAAATTTCATTCTAAAAAAACGTCAAATCAATTCACCTAAAATAAATAATTAAATCCATTTTTAAAACCACCTATAATTATAGGTCATTTGTTCAACCACAATCAATGAGTCATTGTTTTACTCAATTTACTGAAACGCATGCAAAGTTTACGTGCCTAAACAATATAATTTTCTAAATTTTAGACAACAATTTCTTGACCAAAGCTTTCCATTGATTGTAAATTTTGAATTGTACTCTATATTTCAATTTACTTGACACAATTGTACATTTCTAAATGGATAATTTACAATAAATTTAAAACACAAGATCAATTTAATTAAAAAGCGTAAAGGACAACTTTTTAAGATTTATACTGTAAATTACAATTTATAATTTCTCTCAAACATTTCAACTGAATCTACTCATTATTTCACAAGACTGAAATGTTAAATAATACATTAGAATCTAATTTAGATAAAAGTGTTTTATTAGTATAAATTATACTGTAATGGTGGCCAATAGGTAAACATAAAAAATAAAAAAATAAATTGAGAAAATCATATATATTATATACAATATTAGTTTGATAGACACTTAATTAACTGCTAACTTAATCATTAAGTTAAAATTTTAGACACGTACACGGAATTGCTCCCACCCATAATTATTTTAATCGATCCTTTCATTCGGTGCTACAAGCTTTTCCACGTGACTTGGGTATGATAAATTTTATACAAATTTGCTTATTTTTGTATTCATTTATAAATCCATTATATAGCAATTTATGAATCAATATTTTACATTAAAATTTTTTTTGTCTAGTCAAACAACCCTTTCGTCCCGAAATAACT
Source organism: Coelogynopora nodosa (assembly GCA_034780555.1). NCBI lineage: Eukaryota > Metazoa > Platyhelminthes > Proseriata > Coelogynoporidae > Coelogynopora > Coelogynopora nodosa. Next base: position 15,922 of record JAUZND010036704.1, read on the forward strand.
CTGGAATCCACAGAGAAACATTCAAACATTAAAAATCGCTGCGATGAATGCTTTATGAAATTTCAAAAGCGCACCAATAATTATAATTTTGTTGGTAGGGATGAGACTCATAATACTCCAAAATGTGTACAAGGCAGTGATCAAAATGACTCCTGTCCATTAATGGAGAACCAAGTCAGGTCATCATTAGAATGATAATTAATATATAATAAAAATAGTATATTATAATAAATAATTATATTAATTTTATTTCTTTAGAAAATTCACTCACGACATAAACATTGAAAAGTTGTGGAGAGCCGGAATTGGATGTGCCAAAAGTGACTATAATGGAGTAAACGATAGGTGATTACTGATTAGATAATAATTATAATTATTTAATAAATAATATTTATAATAATTAATAGAGAATTAACTTTAAAAAAAGGCCAGTATGTAAAATTACACATGAAACTCGACGATAATTGGTATGAAGCTAGTTACAACTCCCATCATGGAATAGTGCCTATAAATTATGTTATTGTATTTAAAAAACCAGCTTGTTGCAATCTCCCTTGTAAATATGAGACGATACGGCAGTATAGAAAATGCACCGATTTAAACGATTTGGTAGGAAAAGGCGTGAAAAGTTTGAAGGTGAATAAAGGAAAAATGTAATTTATTATGTTGTTAAATTATTTATTGGGAGACAAATATTAATATATAACTGGATGAATTATTTGAAAAATTTATTTGTACTTGATAAATTGTTTCAATTATATCAAAATCATTCTTAATTTTAACATTAGATATAAAGCGATATTTAACTACAACCCCCAATGTCACGACGAAATAAACATTGTCAGAGGACAATTTATATTATGTCACAAAATTTTCAACGACGGTTGGGCATACGGGAAAAATCAAACTTCTCAAAAAACTGGTATTTTCCCTATGAACCATGTAAAGTTTGTAAAGTGTATTTGATAATTTGTACTTCCATTTGAACAATAAAATCAATGGTTTTAAATCATACTAAATTTTAAAATTTTAAAATTCCGAATTCTTCCATCTAGTTTGACAGAAACGTTTCAAGAGAATGATAATTTCAAATTTCTCAAATTCTTTCACAACTTTATCTTGTCCGACTAACCACGAGTAAATCGTCCAATCATCATATTTACTATTTAGAACCGTGTCAAATTCTTCCAGTTGTTGTTGGTTTAATTCTGGTAGGTATTTCTTTGCAAATGATCTTGTAATAAATTATTAATCACACAATTTAATTATTAAATTTTAGTACTTATCGTTAGGATTACCCTAACAAAATTCCATTTTCTAAATTACCTCTTTTTGTAGCTTGGTACAGTAGACGGCTTTTTTGCTTTTCCAAATCATTTTTTTCATTCAATGCATCATAAAAGCAGTTGTTTGTTTTAGAAACGTTTGAGGAAAAAGATTCAAATTTTACTAATTAATTTATACATTGATTATATTAATTATGCACAAAGTAACAAAATTACAGATATTGAAGTTGCATTGTGATAATATTGTCGAAGTACACTTTTTGTAAATTAAATTTAATCTAAACATTTCAATTTTTTATTGAAAAATTATTGAAATATTATTTTCTTCAAAATCATTCGTTTCTAAGACAAAACTTTTATAAAAAAGTTTATTTACTTACATGTGACGTTACAAATTTATGATGAAATATTAAATTTCACACTAATTATTAATTAATTATTAATTATTATTAGTTTCAATTACTAGACACTAGTATGCTTTAATTTTGCGTCATCTAAATTTTAATTTAAAATAGGTAAAATTACGATTATAAATTAATAAATTATGTTTTATTATAAACTTTTTGTTAATTTTAAACAAATTTTTCACATTTTTCAAATAATATATCCAGTTTTATATTAATTTAATTTTTCATTACCGATTTCAATCCCTCAATAAATTGACGAGCATTGTCCTTTTCACTCCACAACGCTATCGCCAAATGCAATATGGCATCAACAAACGAATCATCATCTTGTTCTAAATTTAAAATTTAAAATTTCCAAAAAATAGTGAATAAAATTATAATTATAAATAATCCATCGTACCTTCAACTCTGGTAGTTTGAATATAATCCTGAATAGATTCCGCATTATTAGCAAAACATACCAACGACGTTATTATTTTCTTTTTCAATTTTTTTAAGCTCTTCTTTTCACCATTGCTGACAAGTTTATTACATTGAGGTATCATTCCTAAAACATTAAAATTACAATTATATTTTTATAAAAGTAATTTTTTAAGAATTAAAAAAAACCTCCTAGATGACTCTTTTGTTTTTTAACTAATGCTTCCAAATCTTCTATCGCCTCGGAAGTACACTTGTCCGTGTCTAAAAAAGAAGATTTAAATTTTAAAATTTTAAATATATATTTTTTAAAAACAAAATACTTACGCAAGTCTGACAAATTAACGGGTTCACATTGTTTGTAATCTAAAAAAAAATTTATATATATTTTGTGCATTAATTTTAATATTAAAACAATTACTAAACAAATAAAATCGAACTAGAATTTTGACAGCCTCAGCAGTAGTATTTTTTTTATCCTCCATATATAGAACTAGCTTTTTCAAACCCTTTTTTATCACACGTTTCAAATCAGACTCTTGATTATTTTATAATTAAGTAATATTATTTAATAATATTTAATATTGTTAAATATTACTGGAATGAACTTTTTTTTTGAAAACCTTCTTTGCCTTACTGACAAACGTGGTTAAATGAGTCCTAGTTTCGTTCACATGTTGTTTAACATGATGTCCGAGTTCTTGGAGAGTTTCCATCGAAACATCTAAAAATTATTAATTAAATAATTATTAAATAAATAATTAAATATAATCGTACACTGAAGCATCTGATCTTCCATTTGAGGTTCATCTATAAATATATATTTTTTTTTATTTAAAAAATTTAATGATGTTAAATTAATAATTTTAATTATTAAACCTCCTATTAACACTCGGGATGTGGAAGACGTAATGTTGCCTACTGCCGTCAGAACATTGATAACAACAGTGTTGATCTTAAGCAAAGTTGACAAAACTTGCCTTGTTGAGTTTGAATCTAAGCATTGTTTAAAAACATTAAAAATTAAATCATGAAATTTTAGTGCGACAAAATTAAAATATAAAATTTAAAAAATGCAGCTGTTTTTAAAATGTAATAAATAATTTTTGATATAAATTAAAAATTCGTATAACCGTGCATTTTAATTTAAACACGAAATTTGAATTAATAATTTGAATTAATTATTATATTATAATATATTATTTTAATATTAAAATACTTTCCAATTGGGCCAGTTCATTTCCTATGACATTTTTTACAGGTTTCACGGAATGGAAAAAGCATTTCAAATCCTTTACCACAGCCTTTTGTATGGTTAACGTGTTGTCTATATTTTAAATTATTATAAAACTGATTTTTTTAAAAATGACAACAATTAATATAAAAATGGCAAAAATTAATATAAAACTGGATCATTAATTTAATTACTTAAATCTCGTTTGCTAATACTGCTGATTGCCGTGCAGTTTGCATTAATTTTACGAGGTTGTACTTCTGAAATTATATTTCATAAAAAATAAAATATTATAGTACCGAATATTATGTCTTCATAGAATGATGCACTCAGTTGCAAAATCTCGTCAATACACGTTTGATTAGCAGACTTGTCTTGATTTTGAACATCGCAGAGAGTATCACCATTAATGCCTATGTTAAAAATAATTATAATTAAATATAAATTATATCATTAATTAATTAATTACCATTTGCAACGACCGACATTACAGAATCACTAACAATATTTAAGAAATCTACGGCCATTTCAGCAATTTTAGTTAGTTTGTTTGACATGTGAGTCAGGTGATTCCAATATTTCTCAACTATTAAAAAGTTATTTTTTATTTTTATTTTTATTGCACGTACTTTGCATGTTTCTGTTTTTGGCTTGGAACTGCATAGTGTCTTGGACAAAGTGCTTGCAACTGACGTAAATGCGCTCCAATTTAGTTTGCAAGTTTTGTGAGATTTGTACGAGTTGTTCAGAGTTCAAAGCTAGTTTAAATATTTTTATTATAAAAATTAATTAATTAAAATATATATTATCATCATAAAAAAATATACAATCACAAAATAAAGTTATCGACATTACGTTTTAAATTTATGTTTTTTTAATTTTTTGGGATCATATAAAGTTTAAAATATTTGCAAAAAAATTGCATAAAAAGTTTATAAAAAAGTGTGGCTACATTTTAGCTACAGAATGATGTGTCCATTTTTTAAAATTACGCTGTGATTGAGCCAATTCGTTGTAAATTGTTTCGTTGGAATCTGACAGTGCAGTACTGTTATCTATCGAAATGTTTGATTCTGTGTATACATCTTCTTCATCATTTACGTCATATACATTTTCATTTTCTACATCATCGTCAACTTCTAAATCCTCTTCATATGTATCTTCAGCTTTGTCTTCTAGATTCTCGTTTTCTACATCCTCAATTTCTTCCTCGCTGTCTATGTCCTCAGTCTTTTCTTCGCTAACTACATTTTCTATTTCTTGCTCGTTTTCGGTATCTTCAGATACTTCTCTTTCTTCAATATCCTCATCTTCTTCATTGTCTAAATCATCCTCAACTTCTTCATTGTCTAAATCATCCTCAACTTCTTCTTCTTCTTCATCGCCATCATCATCTTCTATTAAATTGTCGATAAATTCTTGTTCGCCTTCTGAATCATTTGTTTTTTCGACATTGGTTTCCTGTGTATCTGATTTTTGAGTAGTATCTGTAGTTGGTGTTGTTTCTTCTCTTGTGAACAAGTGCCTCTATTATAAAAATTATACAAAAATATTTTTTATATATTAATTTTAACTACATTTAATATTAATTAATGATTATATTTTATAAACTTTAAATATCACCTTCGAATGGTTTTTGCTACTCGCCAATATCAACATACACAGCAAAAATATCAATTGAATCAATTTCATATTTATAAATTAAAAAAAATGATATTCCAAAAATCAAATTAAATTTTAAACATGTATTTATAAATGAAACGAGATACATGAATAAAATTTATACATTGTATCAAGGATGACTATTTTAAAACAGCTATTTATAACAGACATTTATTTTTAACATTTATGAAGTATTTTGAGGATGTAAATTATAAAGTTGAATAAAATGCAAAGTGTATTCCTGTAAAATTTCCATAAAATTCTAATTTTAGAAATGTATGTTTCCTGTCATTTTTTATCGCAGTTATACTGTTAATTTTTAATTAATGAAAGATATTCAACAATTCAATATGAAAATTTCAAGCTTAATCTCGTTCAAATAATTTTTTTATTAAAAATAATTTTACTAAAATATTAATTAAGACATGATGAAATAGAGATGAAGAATAGATTATAATTTTTTATTTTAAGCTTTAACTATTTTTTTATGTAGTTTATGATAAATTAAAAATGACTCCTAAAAAGTGTTAAAATTAACAACTAAACAAATCAGTAGAGTTTCAATATTTTTCATGTATTAATTAACAAAATTGTGAATTTTGATCACTAAAAAATACGATTTTTAAATATTTGTGTTATTTCAATTCTACTCACAAATTATTTTAATAATTCAATGGTACAGAGTAGGCCGAGTCAATTTTTTTATATTTAACGGCTCAGTGTGTAAAAGTTGTGGAGTATATGTATACACATATATGCCAAAGGGTTTAATTTTTTAGGAGGCGGAACCGCTTGAAAATTTACCCTTTATAAAAACAAATTATTAACTTGATTTTTGGAAAATATTGCTCTGTTATTATGGATACCACATAAACAAATAAATTTTATTTATAAATAATTTTTTTGTA
>JAUZND010036715.1:0-21837 GCA_034780555.1 Coelogynopora nodosa
AGATCTAGTTGTCCTTTTGGGCTGAGTTGTCCTGTTATTGCATATTATAGTATATGTAGTATGTCTATATAGTACATATGTAGTATGTCTATATAGTACATATGTAGTATCTCTATATAATATATGTGTTATGTGTGTCTATTTATCTAGACATCAATAAATAATCATAAATTGATTCTAAGAAAAAACTCCATGACATATATGTCATTAGAGAAAACATACATAAGTCATAGGAGCAATTATACATGGAAGAAAATGTATATAGAAGCATAGGAGAGAGAAAAAATTAATGAAGTCTAAGAACAATCAATTTTTTTGCTAGTTGCAATCAATACAAGTTGCAGGATTAAATATACAATTTTTGAAAAATTCTTTTGTGACTGTGAGCTTATAATGTATGTAAAATATTTAGAAAATAAATGCATGTCATTAAGATTTTGTTTAATATGTCAATAATTAGTTAAATCTTCAACGCAAACATTTGAAATAGTGCAATGCCAATGGATAAAACAAAAAAGAAAAGTGAGTATCAATTATTATGCTTTTTCCTTATCTAAATGCAATATTATTAAATACTTTATTATTACATTACCATTATGTATCTTACATTTTAATTATTTAGACTATAGTCTAAATAATTAAATTGTAGTTAAAATAATTAAAATAAATTAAATAAAATAATAAATTAAAATAAATTAATTAAATAAATTAAATAAATAAATTAATAAATTAATAAATTTATAAAAAAATTTATAAAAAAATTTATAAAAAAATAATTAATAAATTAATAAATTAAATAAATTAAATTAAATAAATTAATTAAAATAAAATAATAAATAAATTAAAATAAATTAAAAATAATTAAAATAACCTATAGGTTATTCATAGTATTAATATATTATACATATTTATATTTAAAACATTTATGACTATGAGTATTATTCATGATTCAGATCCAGTGGCAGGTATTTAAAATATTCAGTTTATAGCATAGAAATGATAATGTAAAGAGCCTATGAAAATTGACACTATTATAGCTTTAGATACACACACCTTTTTGATTTAGATAATCACCATGGCATACAGTCAGTCCCAGTATCATAAAAACTGCAGTGCTTTAATTTTATAAATACTTTTTGATCTTATATTTTAAATATTTTATTTATTATTAACCTTGAAAATTAATTGTTATTTATGACATATATGAACACTTATAATATAATATTATATATATTTAAATTGGTTACCTATAGGCTATATAAATGCTATACTAATATTATTAATAATAATATAATTTGCTAAAAAAATATATACATTGTTTAAAGCAAATTCTTCCACTAATTAAACTGCAGATTCAATTAATATTAATGAACATATATTTTATAAATTTTTTGAAATTTTCACTTTGTTTTAAATTATTTTAAATGATTTGATATAAAAATATATTAAAACTGTTTTTTTCATTGTTCAATCTGGATATATTAACAGAAAAAATACAATTGTATCTTTTCTGGTTTTTCAAATGAATTTATGGAGAACTGTCTATGTTAAAATGTATAAATTACGTTCATATCAGTAACTTATACCCTAACATTTAGGCATCATTCAAAATAATTTAAATGTGGGTAAAATTGATTTAATTCTAATATTAAAGCCATTTTCCAATTTGTATATATTTTTTCTATTATTAATAATTAAATATATGGATGAAGTGGTAAAGATTATATACATACAAAAAAAACTAAAAGTTAAAAGAAAAAACTAAATTTAAAAAGTTTAAAAATAAAATAATATAATTAGTTTTATAAAAAACAATTCTAAAAATGACTTGTGTGAATCTGCATATCCCATATTTATTAGTTTATAGTTTGAATATTGAAATATATATAATAAAGATAGAATTTTCATATTTATATAGCTATTAGTTTTGACAATTTAGGCTATTACAATGCTATTATTTTTAAATTATTACTTATTCCTATAAATAATAATTGTAAATTATATTGACTTTAATTATGGATTCTATTATAGAAAATGTTAAATAATAAATATATCCATCAGTTGTGTAATATAATTTTAGGCTATTTCACCATAAACATATTTTTAAATTATTTGTTATTTATATTTATTCTAACCATTATAGAAAATTATAAATAATGCAGACCTGCCAACTGTCCTGGTTTTGCCAGGACAGTCATAGTTTGTAGATTTATTTTATATGTCCTGTTATTAAGTTAAATGTACCAGTATTCTATCACATTGATCCAAAACAAATTATATAAAAGCTCTTTTAATATTATTACTTATTCATACTAATATATTAATAATATATTTGTAACTAAAAAATTATCTATTAGCAGTGAAATAGCTTAAAATGGTATGTATTCATTTATAATACAATAGCTGCATATTTTATGCAGTATATAATACACATTGAAAAGATAAATATATAGTAGTATATAATTATAGTTATTAAATATACTTATTAAATATATATATATAATCATACATGATATAGGCCTATACTTTTCTAATAATCATTTTAAGTATTAGAGAATTAAAAAAAAATCATATTTATTATATATATACAAGTAGTGATCTGAACATATGGGAATTTGGGCAAAAGCCCAGTGGGCTGGATAATTAAAATATGTTTTTTTAATAGCTATTATAATATGTATTTCTTCTGGCTGAAGAAAAAGGAGACCTCATTGTAATTTCAAAATCAAATTCCCTATAAAGAAGTGCAACATCCAAATGCAATGAGCATACCAATGTTAAAGAAAGTATATAATTTATTTAAATACAATGATGGTATATATATTATTTTTAGCTATTTTTACTCAGTGAGAAAAACTAGAAACCATGTGGCAGATAAAAGAAATGTCTCTTTTTCTTGGCATCCTTGCAAATTGATTTACTATATAATTATATTAAGAATTGTTTTCATAAATTGAAAAATAAAATTTACTAATTTATTAAAAAATATACATTTATTTCATCAGTTTTTTTAATTGATTATAACTAAATTATATATATAACCACATAACATACTATTACTATATATATTAACTTGGTGTTTTTTTTTATTAAGTTCCCAATAAATTAAATTAAAAAAACTTCAAAACTAATTTTGAAGTGTTTCATATGTATATTATTTATTGTTCAAAAGTTCTATACTTTTCACTAAACCTTGTTTATATTAAGAAGAAAATTCAGGCATTTTCATTGGTGTGAGGTATTGTCTGATGTTAAGTTTTAACAAGGATGAAACAGCATGGACCAGATATCCCTGTTCGTGAAAATGCTTCAGTAGTATAGTTAAAAGGTTTCTCTTATTTACTTTTTCTTTTCTGCTATTGCTTTATATGTTACTATTTATTTTTAAGGCTAGTTAAATTCAACAATTTTAAAATGTTTATAATAACTTATATAATTAAAAATTGTAATGTTATAAATATACATAATTTAAAACAAATTTTAAATCAAATATAAATGTTTATACTTTATTGAAAAATAATAAATATCAAAGATTAATATAGAAGTATTATATGCACCCAGTAGAATTATGTATTATCATAAATAATGTTATATTATGAATACCTATTTATCTATAATAATAATATAGTATACAATATATTATTTAGAATATATTGTTATACATAGTTAAGTAGAATATTATTTTAACCCTAGAAGCGCCAAGGAGGGAAGTCAAATTCTACTGACGTTTAATTGTTTACTAGGCCTACTCAAATTCTACTGGGCAATTATTATGAAATTTTCAGTACCTGCCTAAGTCTTAATGCACTTTCAATTCTATATGCTTTCAAAATATTTTAAAAATATTTACAAGTACATTTTTCAAAATGAGCTAAAAATTACCTTTTTTAGTTATTAAGATTTAAATAACATTATTAAATCTTCATCAATAACTTATGTAAGTTTTCAAATTACATGTATTTTGATGTTAAAGTATATCATTTTTGTATTTCAGTTAATTTCCAAGTATAAATTCCAATTTTGTCCACTGGAACTAGACCATTCAAATTTAAAGAAGCATCACTTACGAAAATATAATAATGAGGATTACAATCTACAAAAGTACAACCTCAATAATCCGTGACCATGATAGTCGAAAAGAGCTTTATTAGAAGAGCGCATTAAATGCCATCAAAAAGGTGAACGTTTATTACATCAGAAAAAGAATGGGCATGGTTTTAAAAAATATAAATAATTAAAAAACGTCAACTCCAGCCATATTATCTAGTTTTGGATAGTGACGATGATGATGATTCGCTATTGGAAATGTAAGTGTTTAACTTTTTTTAATAGTTAATCTGTTGAATTGAAAAAAGAAACCTAACATTATAACTTAATTTTATTATGAAATAATTTGAATTAACCATATATATATCCACAGTCACTGCATCAAAGGGCGCATCTTCCACAGACGCTGCATCAATGGGCGCATCTTCCACAATGGCTGCATCAAAGGGCACATCTTCAACAGGCGCTGCATTGATAGTCGCATCTTTTAATGATCACCTGAGTAACATTTTCACAAAATCGCATGGAACATGCGCAGCCAGAGCAGAAATTGAAATTCCGAATACGGCTGGCATACTAATCGTACAGAATGGAACTCTGTAAAATCTATGGTCCTCAGTTGCCGGCTATTTTAATAAGATAGATAGGAAGAACGATAAACGAACAGTTGATGCTTGCTGTGAAAAGAATCCACCATCAAGTCTTTTCGTTCAGCAGCTAAGGCTATATGAAGATTACCGCAGTAGCCCAGTGGGAGGAGCAAGATAGCCATCCCAAACATTTAGAGTGAAAGAAATTGTAAAGGGAGTTCATGTGTTCGAGGAAAGGGTTAGTTTTGTTGTGCAGCGACGAGTGGATATGCGCATGGTATTCGATGGTCGGATGTTTTTGTGCTACATTTGCACACACAATACTAGATGTGGTGGTACCATTTCTCATTACGGTAGTGCTATGACCAGAATAGTACGTCATTTGGTTGACCTGAGTTCATCCGAGCCTCAAAGATATGACTTGATAATGCCAGATTATCCCGTCAATTATCTCCAGAGTACAATCACATTTTAGAAGGCATAACTCGCTATCGGGGTCGACAAAGTAGGGTGGAAGTTCTGACTAGACCTTCAAGATTGAAACTCAGAAAACTCCTCAATACACCGGAGGAAATAGAGCTGTAAGTTGCACTTATTTATTTAAGTATGTGCTTAGAAAATTTAAAAATCTTTTATTTTTAGGATAATTTGTATTAGTCTTTGGATTTGTTATAAATTCGTATTAGGTAATACGCTACTCTTTATACATTAATATAACGGTTATTTTTTTACCAAAGAATATTTTATCTGGTGTATTTTATCCATAATTATATTTAAAAAAATTAATTAATTATATTTATGATATGTATTGTTATTAAGTTTTTAACATTTTTGCTCTTTGTACGCTTTAATCAACTTTATTCTATTCATTAGGAATACTTCACTCAATGATAATTTACAGTATTAATTTATTTTTTAAATGTTCCCGCTATAATGCTTTCCGTATTTTTTTCATTCCTTATGTAAATGAAATGAAAACGTAAAAGACTTCAGCAATTACAATCTATCAATATTTATATTTGAATTAGTTGCATATTTAAGTTATATATATATATATTAAGTATATATGTAACAAAGGCAAGATATAAAATATATTCATTAAATATTTAATTTAGAAATATATCACTCTCATATCAATCATGGATTTACTAATAAAATCTTTTTTTCTTTTCTCTCCTTTCTCGTAGATGTAACAAACATGAAGATGTTTAGTCAGTACGGAGAAAGATAACCGAAGGTGCTACATCATTTGACCTTACAACTTTGCAAACGTTACGAGATGTCCTGCTTGTAATTCTTGTTCTTAAAGACCCTGTAGGTCGTCGTCCCTGCCAAACTCTCCTCGTCCGTAATGTTCAGAGCGCTGAAGAGAACTCCGCAGGATAGGTCATTCCTGTATCGGGGTTACACAAAACTACAATGACCGCAAATAGAACAAGCCTCTATTTCTCAGTAGAATTGTACGAATTACTTAAGAATTTCATTGTGAAGTGCCTTCGTCCTTTTTTCTACATTGATTCTAAAACACAATTTTCCGAACGTCATATGTTTTGTAATTTGGAGACTGGTATGGTTTTTGATGGAGAATTGGAGAAGTCTTCTGCACTGTTCAACATACTCTCTCGGACATTGAAAAAAAGTGATTAACCGGCATGTAACAATAACATTGACAAGAAAGACCACGACCACACATATGTTCGACAATCATCCGGAATTGCTCAGCGAGTATGCTGAGGCTATAGGCACGTCTGAAGCCATGCTGAGGTCAACCTACCGAGCTTCCAGAAAGCCAGAAATACTTTCGGTGGTAATTGCCAAAGCTCGCCATCTCACTGGTGTAAGTACGGCAGCGATTGAAAGTGGTCGATCATCGTCACAACTGGCGATAACACAAGGAGGATATACCGTCGAAGAGTACGATTCCTCTGATGAAGAAAACAATCCCAGAAAACGTCGACGTCAATCATCTTCATCGTCGGATGAGATACCGCCACTTAGAAAAAGATGTAAAGGGTCAGATCATGTACTATCTGCGTAAGTTTGACATTTGTTTCATATATCAACTAATGCTTAGTCTAGTTAAATACTACTTTTAAGATTTCGGTCTGTGTCATAATATAATTCATAATACGTTTCGGTAAATTATAATATGTATGATAAGTTCATTGATCACTCATGTAATGTTGCGACTAGCTGCAATATTTATTCCACTACAGTATTTTTAGAAAATCTGAAATAGATTATCTTAAATATTTTATTTGTCTGATAATTTTTTAAAGAAATAGTTATAGAATTGATTGGAACCATCAGGTAAAATCAGCTCACCAAATAAAAAGAGATATATCAGAAACAATAAGATATAAAACAAAAGAAAAGGTAACTATCTAATAAAGAAAACCAACAAGAAAGATACGTATAATTTTATTTAGAAATAATATTATCCAAGTTTCCTTTTATCACATATTGTTTGAAACTATCACTTGCTAGTAGGCAATCTTCAGTTGATACCTAAAAGCAAATAATTGAAAGGGATGCATTCGATAGGTCTTGAATACAGCCGCACGCAAAGCAGTGCAACTTAACATAGATTGATTATATTTCATTAGCTGTTCTGTTCAAGATTCTAAAGAAGAAAAAGTGGTTATGGACAGAACAGAATTATCCTAACTGTGTTGTGGAATAAGTATATTTAGTAATTATTGCCTATATTTTTAAAACTAATTTCTACACTATTTACCCACTAGTTAATTTAGTAGTTATTTATATATAATTTTATATTATTTTTTTTGTTAATTCACTAAAAGTAGAGTGTTAGTGTTCCATTTGTTTGTATTTGGTGACCTTCAATATTTTTTATTAAAGCCCCAGTCGTAACATTGTTCATGTGTTTTCTTATTACTGATAAAATGTTTTTTATATGAAATATTTTATAAAAATTCATACTAAAATATGTTGTACGAACAGTGTATAACACTTTTAATATTGTTTAATATATTAATAATAAATATATTTTCAGTAATTATTTATCAATATTTTTCTCATTTATAGATTTATTTTAAATTAAAAAATATTATATCACAAATATGAATTTTAATAGCGTATTATGCAATCTTCTCCTTTCCCCGTTCAGTGAGAAACCGGTATCTTCTGATCAGCCTGTACCCATCCAAATAATAACATTACCAGATAAGTCATCTGATCTGATATACCTTCAAGTTCAAGGCAAGCTGGTTTGAAGATGAAAGGCTTTTTATTGTCCTGTGACATTGCATCCGTACAAACTTACGCCCCATCACAATATCAAGCATGAAGATTTTGATATTGGTTCACAACAGCGAATTATCGTCGAACACAGGTTGGAAAAAGTGAAGTGTTCCAAACTAGAGGGAATCGCAGGATACGCTATGGCAGCATATGTAGAATATGAAAGCAAATAAATCAAAGTTCGAACACGCTATCCCCTCTCAACTGCAGACAAGGTCCATTTTGATAAGTTCATTGAGAAACATTGGTCAACAAATAGAGTTTGGCACAAGGTGGATTTGTATGAAGAGCTGCTGAAGTCGGATGAAAACCTGTGGTCGAAGTATACCTCGAAAAAGTTACACGACCACTGGCACTTCAGACGTGATTATTTTGAACATCGTTTGGTTAGCTAGTTTTTTTGTATAGTAGCATCTTGCCTATTTTGCTTGTGCCATGCGTGCACCTAGAATTTCTTTCGTAACTCCATATCTGTGTTACCTTATTATTATTAAAGTAAACAATTCTATGGAAATGTTGTCAATGTAATCATATTTTCTGTAGTGAACACCGTTCCTTATACACAACATTTTACACACAAAATGTACATGTATATATATACAATTTTCTTAAATGTCAAAAATATCAAAATATTAATATAATTGTATTATATAATAAAACATAATTAAGTACTACTCATAATTAGATAATAATAATAAAGACAATACTCCTCCATGTAGCTGCCTTATGTTAAGTCATCAAGCTACATTGACAAATTATATCTTAACAATATATATCTTATACATCTTATATAATAACAAAAATATTTTGTTATTATACAGGATGTGTCATAGGGGCGCCACACACACTCGAATTTCATTTATGTACTCAAATATACTCGAATATACTTAAATATTTTAGTAATATACTCGAAAAAATAATTTTTCCTATAAGATTTATTTTTATGACTTTTGTGTATATATACTTACATAATCGTGATGAATCGACATAGTTTTACTTACTACTGCTTATAAATATATTTTGTTAACATTTTATATTATGGTTTTCATTTTTATAGTTGAAATAAATTGTTTTCTTATATTAACGCATAAATTCAGAAAATCTTTTTAAAAATAATCAAACTAAACATACTGAATTGGACATATTCATGATCCCAATCAGTAGCGATACTTAAATTATTTTTGTCAATATACTGAAATATACTCAAATTAAATATATATATATATGGCCATCCTGGTGTCAGAAGTCTTTGCTGATAAAGTGTTGTTTAAAAATGAGACATTATTATTAAATCACTCTAATTTGAGTCAATCAATGTCTGTTATGCAGATTTTAAAATATTGATGTTGTGCTATGCAAATAAATTTATATTTCTATTGGTTTAATTTTAAACTGTTAATGTCATGCAATGTGAATAATTTTTATAATGATTCAAATTTTTTTTCTCTACAAAACAGTCATAGAAAAAAATAATTGTATGATATATTTAACAATGCAGTATTATTTCTTGATGAAGAAAGTGTTTATTGATGTTGTATGCAGCTGAATTTAATAACTGCGAGGAAAGTAGAAGATTATTTTATGATCCACACAGTAGTCTTTGAAAACAATAATGCATTGACATTGAAGAAGAAAACTCAATATTTTACTTGGAATGTATACTGACAATCTATGAACAATGTTCTGAAGAGAATTGCTTTTATGTTTTACACAATTACATTTAGTGCAATAATATTTCTTGAAAAACGTGAAAACTGATTAGTTTTATACTGAACTTGGATTGATAGGTTAATTATAATGTTTAACCCTTCAGTTGTTAATCATAAATGGATAAATAACTTTTAGTCTTCTAATATGCACTACTTTTTTCATGTTTTTATTTATAAAATTAATTTTAAACTTTCTCAATGTTGGACTTTAATTTTTAGTTTTTAATATTAGATATATACTAAGTATATTAATAAAATTTATTTTACAATTATCTTAATGGTTTTATTTATATGTTGCAAGATAAATAAATTAAATACATTTGTAATACTCTGAAATGCAATGAATGTTTTTATAACTTGAAATACTTTTGGTTGCAGAACTCCACTTTTCATTACAACGAATTTAGAAATTATAATAAAATGGACACATGGATACTCTAAATACCTTTCTACATACAAAAACAATATCTATCAATAATGATTATAATATCAATTAATATATATATATATATATATATAGTCAATAAATACAAAAATATATAATATCCTGATCTCCAAGATTTAAAATTATATATAAAGAATTTATTGTACTACAAATACAAAACATTGAAAACATCAATGTAATAATTTATTGTAAATGGTGCGTAAAACGGAATTAAATATGTGTTTAAATCTATATTTGAAAGTATAAATATAAAAATCGTTTTTATACAACCAAAAAAATCAATGGAATGACCAGCTTTTATAACGGGATTTACAAGTGCTGATTTCTCAGTTTGAATATTTAGAAGGGCAATCTGAGTGTTATTATTTAAGCGTTATTTTATCCAATGATTAATTTTGAAATTTTTTCATTTGTTATGTTGAGCGAAACTAATTTTAATATACATTACAATTTTATGTATAATAATTTAGCAATATATATTTTGTACTATAATATAGCATATATCATATACTATATATATTATATACTATTTTGAATATTTATTAATTCTTGTATATTATATATTACAGTGAGTATAATATTGTTAATAGCATACCAGAGCAAAAAAAAATTACTGATGTCAATTGAAATAAATGTCTCCTGCTTGCTGCCAATTTTGACATGTTTATTTTTAATCTTATTAATTTGTTATATGTGCATTGCTTCCATGTAGTTTATGTACCTTTCATGATTATAAAGTTTTAAAAACATGAAAGCACAGGTTTAAAAACAGTTAATTTGTATGCTTGTTTTTAATCTAAGCTAATAAAAAAACTTACACCGTAATGTTTCAAACTAAGTCTATGGTACACTGTGATCGCGAAAATTTTGATTCAATTGTTTCCTGGTTGTCTCATGTCAACAAACCCTCTCTCACTATTCACTCCACTCTTCTGACCACCACTGACTGGGTGTAGCCCAACTTCAATGTTGTCGTGCTGATCGATCGGCTGACCACACGATCCTCTGGTGCACCCAGTGCCGACCTCCACATTGCCTCCTCCTCGCCGCTTCACCATTCGGCGGTGGACTCGACGAGGATCTCGTCCTACTTCGAGCAGACCATCGTCGAGTTGACGGAGTTGCGCAGACGCTTGCTGGAGAGGTCGGAGGAGCTGGAGGCGAGCTGTAGGGGGGAGGAGAGGGAGTTTAGGGCGGGTATCGATCGGCTGCGCCAGGAGATGCGTCTCGTTGATGGACACTTCAAGGTACAGTATTTTCTTTTTAAGATGTTCTCTTTTTTCAATGTTTAACTGACAAGTTGCAAATATATTAATTAATCTAATTTAAATGTCGTTTGTGACTAAAAAGAATTTTACCTGTTAGCACCATGGAGACTTCATCAAGGTGAACCAATTAACATTGTACCAGTTAGCCGGGTATTGCAGCATGGAGGCTTCACCAAGGAGCACCAATTAACATTGCAGATAAAGTAAAACGAACACCATGGATTACAGGCCTCTTACTATGTATCATTTAGCTGTCCTATGACAGTGAGTTTTTTATTTAGTGGATGCACTATGATCCATTAAATATTTAATTTTTACAATGTTTAATCATTATTTAGCATATGGATAATATTGAAAGAAGTGTGTGGATTAAAGTTATTAAAAACCTGTTCAGTAGATGTTATTAAAATAATAGTTTTCCTTTTTCAGTGGATGTTATTAAAATAATTGTTTTCCTTTTTTTAAAACTTTTATTAAACATACCACACTTGAATTTTACGTACTCTTGTTGGAAGGCGTGAAGATTTAAATATAATTAATTAAATTTAATTATAAAATTGTCTGAGGTGGCGCTAAATGTTACCTGATTTGTATTAGTGCACTGCAAAGTTGGACATGAACTGAATTACTTACACCTCTTACAGACAATTCTAAAACTCTGCAGGCTTTCATGAATTAACTGTCGATATTGCCTAATGTTTGGGCAACAACCAACTGTGATTAATTAACACTGTTCCAGGAGCTAGACGTGCGAATCAACCAAGTGGCCGGTAAAGTGGTACATCTGGGGGACCAACTGGAGGAACAGAATGCCCCACGAGAGAGAATCGCAGACTCCAAGGAGATCATTGGACAGTTCTTTGACTTCCTTGGCGGCCAATCCCTCTCTTATGATGCCTCTAGTGAAGCCGAGGTGGGTTGAAAGGAGTAGAAGTGGAATCATCGTGATATTTTTACATGCACATTTTATGTTGCACTATTGTAGGTACCTTTAGCGAGTAACTCTTAAAATTTAAGAAACAATTTAAGGCGGGATATTCCATTTTGTTTTAAACAGATTTCACATATCTTTCATTCAAATTAACTTTTACGAGTAGAAATCTCATGTTGCCATGACGTGTGTACAATACATTGAATTGTAATCTTAATGTTATTATGCCATCTTTAATAAAGTACAAAATCTTGGCTTCTGTTGAATATTGAACAGGGTTTGTTTGTATACGTCTTGGAAAATATAGTAAAATTTAATTAGGAAGATTTGGATTATACTCAAAATTAGAAAAATATTCAAAATTTTATATATATATATATTTTTTTTCATTTGTAATTTTTTAATGAAACTAGTATTTTAATTGAATCTAATATTTTAATTAATATAATCGTTCTTTCAATCTAATAAAGTCTCCCTTTTCCTTTTGGGATAAATTCCAACAAAATACTGTATTATAAAGATTACTTTTATAATTTATGATTATAATTTCGTATGAGTCTTATAAATTAGGAAAAATACTAGAATTTGCAAAAAGTTACAGATATTTAAAAAAGCTCGAAAATTATATTTTAATTCAAATGTCATTGTTTGCAGTTTGATTACTAATGTACCAACAATTTAAGAAAAGTAAATATATGAACAATAAATACTTCATCTATAATTATTTAAAGACCGTTCTTTGTTTAGTCGAGTTTAATTTTTAACCTTCTTAGATATATAATAATGTGATTACTATTCATTTTAAAACCTGTAACAGTTAATTTAATGATATAGTTATTGTCTAAATATCTTGAAATACTTACTTTTTAATTTAAATAACCTGTAATCTCGTTTATCTATAACTTTATACCAGCTCTATAAATAATAAAAAGTTAAATTATATGATAACGTTTATTCTACACTGATGACACTTATGTGATGCAAATAATAATTTTCAGTTTTTGACATGTTTCTGACGATATCTATAGTTTATGTAGATGGCACGGCTATATTTATTACGCATACAATTTATTAACAAGGCTCCGTTCAATGTTGAAGAACAAAATCACTAAAATGAATATTTTGCTGCAAACAGCGCATTTGCATATTATAATATTGTTATTGTCAGAAATAAATAATAATAATCATTTAGTTAAATAGATGAATTTATTAAGGTTTTAAAATGTTTTCTATTTATTTGATAATTTTTTTAAATTTAATTATGTTTATCACAATATAAGAAGTGATTTACATTATATAAATTTCGTTAAATTGAATTTTGTGGGTATACTACTATCAACTTTTTTTCATAATAAGGTAATAACATATCTAAATTCACGGAACAAAACAATTTACGTTACATATTACACCGTCCATATATATAATTAATATACAGTTTGTATAATTTATATACATTGCCCATTCGAAACATGTTATAAGCAATTTTTTATGGATTCTGCCTTACATTGATGTAATACTTATGGTTCAGTTTTGTAAACTGTATTCTTGCTCCAGATTCTCGAAACTGCCTCGAAGATGCAGAAATTGAGTACCCTGTGTCTGGAACTTCCAGATGGAGATCATTTCAGTTACGCCAAGAAGGGGATTGAGGGTAGGCGGACAGTGTTCTGGAGAGAAATGGTTTAATTTAAGTATTAAATAATATGGAATGAATAGAATTAAAAATAATATTTTATGAACACAACCGAAATTGATATATATTTTATAGGTTAATATAAACTTCCTTTTTTCTAATTTGCAAAATATGTCTTTCATTTCTAAGTTAATTAAATTTAAATCTTTTTAATAATCTAAATATGGTTTACCGATCATGGCAGATCGATTGAACTACAAGAACCATGAGACTTTAATGGAAAAATAGGATATCATAATCAAATTATTATTAATTTATGACGTCATCAATTGCTTAAAACGTGATGTTTTGATTAAATTTATATGTAGTAAATTATCTCCAACATTTTTAATCAAAGATGTGTTAATTTATTATTTTATTGTATTAATCAAAGCAACGTATACATTGTTCAATAAAAATTAACAAAAAATGGATTGATAACATTTGACAAACGCTTATGTCTACGTTCATCTATGTGTAATCTTCCATTTAACTAATATGTTAAAATTGCAGGTTAATCAGTGGAATGCATTTTGAATTAGATCTTTTGAATCCCTTTATATTAGAAATCTTTGACTAAATCGATAATCTGAGTATCTATTTATTATTCAGGGCCATTAGTCTATTATACTGTATATTATTCTTGTCTTACCCACTGGAAAGCCCTATAAGTTCTCATTCTTTGTGGGTGGTATACGAAGTAGGTGATTGGGACATCATCATTTTTTGGTTTCATCCAGGGATTTATCGAATTTCGGATGTGTAGGCAAAGCTTTTCCTATTCCTTTTAGTACATAGGCCTAGTCAGGACAACTTTTAACTTTTCTACTCCCAGGCTACCTCCACATGCTACTGTAATCATACTCATCTTTTGCTGCCGTTTCAAATATGTTCATTTATTATATCATTCGTGAAAATTGGACTGGACTTTTTAAGATATCTGTAAGAAATTATAGTTATGTCGATATTTTAGTGTGTTAAACGTCATTAGTGTTGTAATATTAATCAATAATTGATTACAGCATGAGTTATATATATATACTATCACGATGTCATTAATATCACTATCTTTACTATAATATAATGATGATTAATATTATTTGTACTCAAAGATTATACAAATTTGATTTTGTAAAATAATATGTGACTATATTTAGTGGAATGGAAGTAAATATGTAAAATGTATGGATGATTAGAATGATAAGAAAGCTGACCCGACTATGTAAGTCTCAAATTAATCTACGTATCCCGATGTTCGATGCACCTATGGTCTAAGTATCCCCGTGCAAATGTTGTCTGTTGTGTACGTTTTCATTGATATGATTATTTATATATCGTCTTCAGATGCTCAGAACCAACTGGACGAAGCCCTGACAAATAAGTTTAGAAAGGCTTTCCTTGAGAACAACGTTGACTCTATGCGCAAACTTGCCGACGCCCTCTCCTATTCGAGAAATTATGGCCGCTGTGTTACCATCTTTGTTGATGAAACACTCAAGGTTGGAGTTTCTCATTCATCTCTCCCTACCTCCTCCTCCCACCCCTTCTCCCTACTTTTATCTCATTTCTCTCTTCTTCCAACAGAGACGAGACCAGCAGAAAGAACTGATTGGCCAGATATACTCACTGGTCGAGTCCTCGGAAGTTCTCATCCTTGAGGTCTTCAATCAGACTGATAGTGTCATGATCAAACTTCTCCAGGCCATCTTCAATGGACCGCTCAGAGTAAGTGTACCAGCCTTCCGCCCTCCCTCCCTCCATCGGAACACATTGCGGTCATAACAGTGGTATAATAGAGAGATCACATTACCATTTTATCGATTTAATTGAAGTCATTTCGCCGATAATTTTCCAACGGCGTAAGTACAGGGTTGATACAGCTATAGAGAATATTGAAAAGTCATGACATTTTATGATGTTGCCCATTATTTATTTTTTGCAAATATATTCAATATAACAACTTATAATTTTAATAGTATCAAACCATTAAAAAACATGATTTTTATTTTTTTGCTAATTACAGTCATTATGGCTGCAGGGGGAAAAAATGATGGACATTTGATAACTTTTTTCTAGAAAACCTGGAAAAGTCATGAAATTTTATTACAAATATTCTGTATGAACCATGTAAGCAAGTGATTATATTTCAATTTCTGGTTGAAGTAGTATAAAATGATTATATATATATATATTAATGTATACCTGTTGATAGACTTGATGGTAACGTAACTCCATTGTTTTATCAGTTTTGGTTGATATAATCTGGTAATAATAATTTGGTAATAAACTTTTAAATGGTCCGCTGAGAAAACCTAAGCTTTTCACTTACGCTCTTTCGATAAAATACCGCCAATATATTATTTTTATATTTAATAGAACTTTTTGTTGTTGAAAAAAGTCAATATCATTTAAAGGTGATAGTGATCTAATTCTCCAAACTATGTTCATCATTGAAATTAAAGCTACCGAAGAACTAGAGATGAGATAAAGCGGCCACAATGTTTCTTATCAGAAAAATATCATTCATTCGGCCTCCATATTTCAACCATGAATGAAAATAGTTTAGTAAACCACCAATAGGATAAGTTTGATTGTCTTAATCGCTGATAATGCTCCCTCCCGTTGGTCTATCATAATATAATCTTGTTTTTTATATCCTGCAAACATTATCAGTTTACATAGTTTAGTATTTTGCAGTGATTGATTGGGAGTTAGTTATACAAAAATAGACCATTAGACCAATTCTAGACATAGCGGATCATACTATTATGGTGAGTGTGCTTGTGAAATCAAATAATCCACATCGCTTCAGCGTGTTTGTGCATAAGTGTGTAGCACAATTATTATATGAATTTTGGAAGTTAAAAAATTTTCACAGTTTAGTTCTACACAAGTAGTGAGGTCCGATTTATATCTGGTTTGTCTATGAAATCTCTTTTTTTGTTGTGGTATTGAAGAGTAGAATTGAATGTTGTCATTTATTATATTATCAATGCTTTACAATGAATTTTCAACAATAACATTTGTCGCATAAATCAAAATATTGTTTCAGTCGTTTAAAAATTTTAATCAATTTGAAACGAAAATTTGCGCTGAGTTTATATTGTTTGACCTAATTTCGTATATTCTCAGTAAATTTGTAAATAGTGATATAGTGAGAAAATATATACTGTATAAAATATATAAAATAAAATCTATAATACTCTAAGAAAATCAACAATTTTCACTGGAGAAATCAATGTTTAAAGCAACTATATATTGAAGTGGTTATTTGGGCAAACAACATAAAACGTTTTTGGTTCTATTTATCTCGATATCTAGATATTTTCTCAGTCAAATATATAAATTATTTTAAACTCGGAAAGTGAATTAAGCTTTTAATTAAGTTTAATTAAGAAACAAGTTGTTCGTCTGTTTTTTTGTTAAAAATAGATTTAAAACTTTGGCTTGTATTTAACAGCATTCTAGGCGAACTTTTAACAAAGCAATATATCATTAAATCAAAATACATATTTTGATTTTTATACTTTGAATATATTTATTTCTGCCTATCTATATACGTTATAAGACGTTAATTTAGTTATTTTTATTGGTTTTTAATATACATTATTTAATGAGCGTCAACTTCAACATTTTGAATAGAAAATAAATAGGGTAGACGGTGGTGCATTGTCAGGAAAAATGTAATTTATTTGTAATTTACAATGTTTTACTTTTAAAAACATTTAATTTGGCTTTTGGAAGTATATATCATTTCTGATTAGTTTTTCAATTATGTTTATCATCAAAAAGCATAATATAGCGCAATATGTCATTAATGTGGAAAAGTTCATAAAGTAGAAAGTGTTTGTAGACTTGAAATGTTTTTCAAATAGTCATTTTAAGCTCTGCTGATATCACTTTGTGCAATTGTATCTGTGATGTTCCCTTTTCAGGAGAACTTAAAACGTCAAATTGCAGAAGATGTGGCAACTCTTCAGAAAGATTTGGAACCTCTTTACAGCCACTACTCACGGTAGGATGCATAATATTGAATCACAAAGAAGACTCACTCTTTATTAAAAACCGTTTTTTTCGTGGAAAGAGACTTTAAACAAATCCGTCCTATTTTACAATTTCAACTATAACATAATACTAATATAATAACATTTAACATGAATAGGTCGTAATTAAGGTGTACACCAATCCTAATGATTATATAAAAAGTAACATACATAATATGAAAAACACAATTTGATATTAAACATTTTGACATACTACATTAAGAACTATCTTTGTTTGGGTAAAAAGCAGTTAAAATATATTTTTTAATTGGCAACAAGAATGCAAATTTATAATTAATTACCTAATTTTATTTTAAACTCAATATATTTGTATGGTATTGGTATAGTATATGTGTATGGTATTGATATGAAATAATTTATTTATGTTTGACCATTTTTATTGATTGTATTTTATTTAATCTGTTAGTTATAGTTAATTAATGTTACAATACATTAATTACATATATTTACTTTTTTATTCATGAAGTCTTGTAGGCCAAAGCACACCAGTAGTTTTATTTAATACAATCATGTTATATTATTATACGATGTCACTCGTTTTGTTATTGTGGGTCCGTGGAGGCTAATTTTAATTCGAAGTTGTGATCTGTTTTTCCCTGCAGCGTGGAGAAGGTGTGCGATAAATTGACGCATCTAACACTCTGCTCGGATGTGAATATGATTAACAAGCTGTTCCGAGACCTCTTCAAGGAGCGACTGCAGAACTACATGATGGCTGAGGTGGCCTGGTTGACTGAGCGGCAGATGGGGCATCTACAGGCATACTATGAGTCCAAGGGACATCAGAAAAAGCATCTCAGTACTGGGGGGTGAGTGTAATAGGAGGGAAGTGCATTATCTCTGTTTTGTAACTCATCTCTCTCCTCTCTATCTCTCTTCTTCACTCCTTCCCTGTCTCCCTCTCCAGTTCACTTTCTTCCTCCATCTCTCATTCCCTCCATTTATCTATCAATTTCTCTTTCTCTCTGTATCTCTCCCTCTCTCTGCCTCCCTCTCTGCATCTCTCTCTCTCCCTCCCTATCTGCATCTCTCTCTCTTTCTCTCTGTATCTCTCTCTCTCTTTTCCTGCCTCTGTATCTCTCACTCCCTCTCTGCATCTCACTCTCTCTCTTCTTCTCTGTATCTCTCTCTCTTTGCCTGCCTCTGTATCTCTCACTCCCTCTCTCTTTCTCTTTCCCTCTCTATATCACTCTTCTCCCTCCTTCTCTCTCTATATATATATATCTCCCTTCCTTTCTATATATATATATCTCTCTCTCCACCCAGCATCGCAGACTTCCGTCGTGAAGTCCAGGCCAAACTAAATCTCGGCGACCTGGCAGCCTCCAATACAGTTCTCCTCTCAGAGGAGGTCACCGTCAACATGCTCGAAGACGTCAAGATTTCCGCCAAACGATGCAAATCAGTGAGTCCCCTATGTTCCATTCGCATTCCACTTCAAAATATGATTTAATTATAGAACTACCACCAGGGTTGGGGCGGCGGCAAACAATTCAACCCCAAAGACTTCAAATGAGCAGAGATTCTAGTCGATTTTAACGATCTTAGTGTTTTTTTTGGTAACTGCCTAATTCTTTGTAATTGTTAATATTATATAACACTTTAAAAATAGTGGCAATTTTTAATCCTATTGTTGTATCAATGTTGATCCAAGTTTGACCATGACCTGGTTTTATATTTTATGAAAACCGATAACATCTGTTAAAATGGTATGTGAGATAAATACGAAATGTTACATCAATTATTTAAACAGTTCTGATAATTCTTATTTGAACTAGTATATTTTGATCTTTTTCATAGAAAATATAACTGATGTAAGAATTTAACAGAACTCTTTTATATGTATAAGTGATCCTTTATTTAGTATGAAAAAATGTCATTAAAATAGGTAATGTATAAAGGTTTTTTAAATCAGGTTTTTAGTCTAATCTAAATTGTATCTTGATCAACTTTACTTTCAAAACCGTTTGAAGAATATAAAGTAGGTACATCTGAAAAAGTGTTACACTCATTAAACTCATAAAAGTCCATCAGAGTAGGAAAAGTGCAAAATTGTAAAAATAATTCCATAACAAATAATAAATTATTTAATATTAGTAAAATTGAAATTTCGTAAAACATAGACAAATTCCATTAACTACATATACATAAAATTCCAGCAAATCTGTTCATGGCCCACTACAATATTGTTCGTGTGCTAGCGTTTCATACAGAGCCCACCAGTGAGTGATCGTGTAGAATATTTGTCCATTGGTCAACAAAGTATTTCATATTTCTCTCTCACCTCTTCTAATCTCAGTATTGTACCTATTCCTCTCTAGCTCTCACCGCATTCTGATCTCAACGAAAACGGGATGAAACTGTTCAATATCCTCGTTCGATACCTTATCGAGGAGATGGTGGTTTATGGCGTGGAACTTGCGTCGCAAGGTAGGTATCTGTCTTAGTCTATCATTGGGTCGTGCAAAGCTGCGAGTCAGCCAAAAACCGGATTTTTTTAAGCCAAGCTCGCTTGGTATTATCTGGATAAATGTTGAACCTTTAATTAAGACTTGGTAAAATAGAAATATAGTGTTTTTCTTACCAGTATCGTAGCATAATGTTACAGTGCATGAATTTGTGAAAGATTCAAGATTTTAGTATGAAATTCAAGTTTAGATCGATAGATTTCGCACCAAAATTTTAGTAAGAAATTTAAGAACCTTATTTTTTATTTAGATCTTACGAGGAAATCACAATTAATCATTATCAATCAAAAATAGAATTACCTACTATGATAATAGCGTGTAGTGTATAACTAAATATAAAGTCGCATTACAATAAAGTAAATATTTATAATATAAATATGGAAGTGAGGAAAATAACGGATCCATCCACTAACAATATATTCAGATTATTTTATTCGTAATACATATTGCTCAGTTACACTACGCAATTATGCAACCTGTTACCCGAATTTTGATATTAACCATCGCAAATAAGTTCTGTTGCGAGCAAGTTGTATGCTCCCTTTAAAACATTGAAGAGGTGGACAAGACAAAGTTGTTTTCTTCCGTGACGAGGTAGTTATCCGGGCTGAGCTAACAGACGTCGATTAATTAATATGCAACTTATTTGAAATTTAAACTCTCTTGCAACTATTGTCGATTAAATGTAGAGATAATCGGAGTGTATCGGTGAGACTTTAAAATTGTGCTTCAATTATGCAGATCCAGTTAAGATTTTAAAATGACCTAATGTATGCATGGCCTATGTATAATTATGAATGTATTGAAGTAACAGAACACAATATTAGAACCTCTCTCGGCTATTCCCCCTTTTTTCTGTTCTAGGTATTTCTACTTCGGAGTCAAAAACGGAGCCGAAGACGTGTTTCTTTGAGGTTGTCCACGAAGCGAACACAATCTTTCACTTCTTTGAGAAGACTGTCAACTCCTCGATCATGCCACTTCTCAGGTTTGTCGATCAACCATGGATATAATATGAGCATTGTTTAGTTAAACATCTTTTAGTGCTCTTACATAATATCTTAATATGTCCGTAACCTGCATGGCTTCTTTCTGTACCGTTTTGATAATTTATTTACATATTATAAAATTCATTGTTAGCTGTATATTTTTACAAGATTAACACAGAATAATTCCGTAAAAAAGATTTAATTTTTTAAATCACACAATTTCCAATTTTTATATCAATAATTATAAATGTTATCGATTTTTCACTATATTACTGGATTCGTTAAATGTACATTTGATCAATTCAGCTGGGCTATCTATTATATCATTATTGACCTTAAAGCCGGAAATAAGGAATAGCGACGGAAAGGGGGGGGGGGGGGGGGGGGGGG
>JAUZND010036726.1:0-21836 GCA_034780555.1 Coelogynopora nodosa
ATATTCAATTGTTAATGCTAAACTTGATGTTATATGAAAGATCATGATAAAATATAATTTTTTGAAAATTTGACCTACTTTGACTTTTTGACCACCGAACTTGACGTTCCGACTACCAAATTTGACCTTCAAGGTAAAATGTAATTTTGGCAACCGGATGATTCTGAAAGCCTGGACCAAAGTGATACTTTCTAGAATGGTTGCCAGCTTTTAACAAAAAAATCCATCAACAATTTTTTAAGCCCTTGGCCTGCCGACTAATAACAAATAAATTACCTTTAAATTAAATAAAAGTTAAAAATGGTAAATAAAATATCACACATTTAACAATAACCAAAAATTAATATGTATCTAGACAAAACCTTGAGAATGCAGGTTAACGTTAGTTTGTTCTCGATCTAGCAACAGTTTAAACAATTCTCAATTAGTTATCAATTATAAATAATATTCAGTAGCACTAAAAGTTAATAAATTTGTTGAAACATTATATAACTCTTTACAATTTAAAAAAACAAATATTTTTAGACATGTAGTCATTTAAATATGGTTGTTGTTGTTTTGCCCCTGTCGTACTCAAACATTTCAGTCAGCCGACCGATCTCCCTGACAATCTGGACAATGGCTTTGGGTATTTGGCTCCTTTCGGTGGTGATGCGGGAGTCGAACATTTTTAGCCTTAGGTTGTAGTATTTAGGACATGTGTTAAGGATGTGCGAGGTGGTGTCCGGCTCGTGGCACTCGTCGCAGTTTCCGTCCTCATTGTTGTTAATCCTGGCCCAGTACGCCTTTGCTATCTTGCTGTGGCCGGTTCTCACTTGGCTAAGGGTCGTTCTCTCTTCTCTTCTTCCTTGTTGGTTTTCCATTCATTGTGCTCTGACGCCTCTTGCCATTTCTTCTTGATCTTAGCTTTGAGCTTCATGCATATGGTCTTCTTGTTAAGTGATTCTTCATCTTGATTAAGATTGGTCGCTTCTTTCGCTAGCTTGTCCGCTTCTTCGTTCCAGTCAATACCCACGTGCCCTGGGACCCAGGCATTGGAAGGTGATGCTGGCGCCCTTTTCCCCGATGCTCATGATTTTGCACCAAATTCTGTCAGCAGTGAGCTCCGTCTGCATAGAGTGACCCTCGCTCAGCTTACGGATCACCCTTTGGTTGTCAAGGGCGATGAGTATGTTGTTCGGCTACCTGACTGGCTGTTCTTCCGCTATGTATGCGATGGCCGAGTCCACTGCTTTCATCTCGGCATTAAAGCTGCTGCTAAAGCATCCTGCCGGTCTGATAATGCTCTTTTGTCTGCGTCCTTCCATTCAATGTGGCACCCATTCCCACCTTTGGTTTGGTTTCTCCTGCACCGATCCCTCGGTCCATGCAACTACGTCTGCCTTGTCGATGAGTGGTTTCAGCGTCTCTTTCACTGCTTGATTGAGCTTGTTCTTCTCCGCTTGCTTGCCTATATTCCCAGTAAGGTGAGTGTTGAATTGAGTGTCATATTGATTAACTCATGGTGGCTTGGTTGGCTGTTTGAGAATGGGTTTTTGTTTGACATTCGTCATATCATAATCTTGTCTGGTTTTGTTTGCCATTCTGAGCCAGGATCTGCCTTTTTTCTCCCTTTGGGTTCTGGGCGTAGATTCTTCTTTGGCGAGGTCATGGTTGATGCTGCTGGTGTCCCGCAAGTAGTGTTCCTGGTTTTTGGCCGCAAGGAATTTATTGTACTCTTGGATTGGGATGAGGTCTGCTTCTATCAGGAGCTTGTCCTGCCTGGTGCTCTGGTAGCAACCAGTGATGATTCTGGCAGCACTGTTCTGGATGCATTCAACCTTTTAATCGAGGTATCACAGGCAGTAGGCATTCAGGCTGCCCCCGCGTAGTCCGCAACTGATCTGACATAGCCCATGTACAGTGCTTTGAGATCCTCGTTCCTACATCACCATTTCTTGTTCCCGACTGCGCTCAGCGCGTTCATTCCCTGTTTTATTTTCTTCGTGACCGTCGTGACGTGATCCTTGAAAGTCATATTCCAGTCGAACGTAACCCCCAGAAATTTCGGCGTGTCATTTCTCTTAATGGGTTTACCATTTACATTGATAACTTCTTGCCACTTCATTTCTTTGTTCCAGTTGGTGAATAGGATGTATTCCTACTTCTTCTCGTTCAGCTCCATTCTCCATTTGGATGCCATTCCTCAATCTTAGTGATCGCAGGCTGAATTTTTCTTCTACATTCTTCTGGTGTCTCGCCTTGTGTCCAGATGGTTAGGTCATCTGCAAACATGCTACTGTCAATGCCGTCTTCTAGTCCTTCAATCATGTCATTGATGTAAAGCGTGAAGAGTTTAGGACTGAGGACTCCACCTTGTGGAACTCCGTTTTTGAAAGCCTTTTTTTTTTGCTTTTGGTATTCCCCATCTTGACTGCATATTGCCGACAACTGAGATATTCTCTAATCCATCTGGTCATGCAGAGAGGTATGTTCATGGTCGTCAGTTTGAATAAGAGCCCTTCACTCCAGACCTTCTCGAAGGCTTTGCTGAAGTCAAATAAAACCATGAGAGTTCTTCCGCTCTTGGCTGTATTGGATTTCAGGTTGAAACCGTTTAACACCTGCTGGATTCTAATCACTTGGTCTGTGGTTGATTTGTTGCTGCGAAATCCTGCCTGCTCTGGTTGTATGATTTTGTGATGCTCGACTTGCCAGTTCGGCCTATTGAGCACCATCCTTTCTGTGAGTTTGCATGTGCTGCTGGTCAGACTGATTGGTTTATAGGCATCTGGCTTGGTCTCGTCTTTTCCTTCTTTGAGTATAGGAATCATAATTCCGTTGAGGTTGATGATCTCAAGCAGAAGATCGCACCCTTTCTCTGGTAGGTTTCTGATCATCTCATTGCTGATGCCGTCTTCCCTTGGTGTTTTTCCGTTTGATAGATTGTTTATTTCTCTCTTCAACTCATCTATCCCGAATTCTTTGCATGCTTTTTGTGCTGTTCCCTTTGCAGTGGTTGCAGGTTTCCTTCAGCTTGATGTTGACTTTCTTTTTGACTTTTCTTTCTTCGTGCTTGTTGTTCTTCCTGAGTCGGCTTTCTTTGGCGTAGTATTGGATGAGTTGTTTGGCTTTGGTTTTATGATTGTAAACAATATCCCCATTGTGCGCCATTCCTGGCTCCGCTCTGCTTTTGCTGTAACCATTCATGCTCTTGATGGTATTCCACACTTCTCTCGATTTTGTTCTGAGATTGAAGGATTGTACTTTTTCTCGCCAGTGTGTCTCTTTTTCTTGCTTGATGATTTTCTTTAGCTTCAGGTTGCTTGATTAGCCATACTGTTCGTTTGCTTGGGTATTTCTCTGCTTCTGTTCTCGCCTGGCTTCTGTCAGTTGCCGCTTGCTCACATTTTCTGTCCACCACGCTTTCCCTTTTCTTTGCCCTTTGACTGGAATGCTATCTTTGGATGCCTTTGTTATGACTTCTTTGAATATAGTCTATTTCTCTTCAAGGTTGCACTCTGTGTCGTCTTGCTATCGATTTCTTCTTCTAACATTCCCTTGTACTTCTGCCAGTCTGCTTTTCTGTAATTCCATATCGGTTCTTTGTTCTTGTTCTCCTATAATCTAGCTTCGCGTTGTTGTTCTGCACTTTGCTGTGTTCAATAATGATCGGAAGGTAGTCTGATCCTTTGTCGCTAGCTGTCCATGTAATGTTCTTCCTTATGCTCTGTTTGCATTTGGTGATGTCTGGGCTAGGTTAAGTTCCATGTGTTCTGGATGTAAAGGTGTGATAATGGTTGTTTAGGACTCTGGGGTTGGTGTGTCTGATCATTTCTTGGATTCTTTTGCCTTTTTCATCTTCTTATTTGTTTTTGTCCCAGGACTCCGCGTGTGCGTTGAAGTCTCTGGCTATGATATCCGTTTCTTGCCACGGGAGTTACTCGCATCGAAGTTATCCTGTCTTTGGTC
This sequence comes from Coelogynopora nodosa, assembly GCA_034780555.1. NCBI lineage: Eukaryota > Metazoa > Platyhelminthes > Proseriata > Coelogynoporidae > Coelogynopora > Coelogynopora nodosa. The sequence continues at coordinate 3,952 of JAUZND010036726.1, forward strand.
TGCTTCAGTTGAGTTGTTCTAATAGGTGGGCTGTATATGTTAGTTATACGGAGGGTGCTATTCTCCTTGTTCACCTCTACTGTTTGAATTTCAGTGTGGGTATCGCTGTCTGATCTGCTTGGTTGATTGATTTTGGCGTATCCTATACCATCTCTGACTATAGTCATGATTCCACCTGTACCACTTAATCCTGTATCCAGGGATAGTAAAGTTGCAGTTGGGTGTGAGTCTGGTTTCCTGAATCACGGCTACATCGATGCTATTCTTATATAGTATGTGTTGAAGCTCTGCTTTCTTACTTCTTATGCCATTAATGTTCCATTGTAGAATTTTGTAGTTCTTTTTGTACCTGTTGTATTTTTTGCCTTATTTTCCTGGTGTTTTTGTTAACTCTGTCTTTCTTCTGTCTTTTTGCGCATTTGTCAAAGATCCAGTTGTTCTTTTCCTTGCTAATCTTTTTGATCTCGTCGTTGGTAAGTTTGGTGCATCTATCGTGCCACCAAAATCTACAGATGCTGCAAGCAATAGACCATCTAGTTTTGGAGTAGCCGACCGGATTGTTGCAGTTGTCGCACGGATATGACGGACCGGGGTTTGATTCCACGTCGCCGTATGCGGTGATGTCCTTGTTGTTGCGCTCCTTGTTTGCAGTGGAATCATCATCAGGAGCAAATTGATGGGTCCAATGAAAAGACCCGTTTCTGTTGTCCAGTTTGCCGTTGGGGGAGAGGGTAGTTTGTGCTGGATATTTGTCGCAGAGGTCATCTTCTTAAGCTCCCAGTCTTGACATTGTTGTGTTTCATATTGAGAGTTGCCAGCGGGTTTTCAGTATATACCGTTTTATGCCGCCAGCTAACATAGGCAGACATCCAGGATAATTTTAGGGTGTCTACATGTTGAAACGAAAAATATTCACATATATTTACAAAAATATCTAAACATAATTATTTTACTAAAATATATCAAATAAATTTAAGAAAAAAAGTTTTGATATAAGGAAACTGTCAATATAAAGTGTCGATTTGGTAATTTAGATAATATATTAAATAAAAATAGTTCCATTTACATATAAATAGGTACAGAACATAGATTACATAGGTAAATATACCCCTACTAGAGACTGAGAAAAAATCTGTTGAAAAAAGCGACTAGCGCGATGGGTTACCGATTTTATCATAATAATGATGCTCTCAAATCACTTTCTTCTCGTAAATAAAAGTTAAAAAAGTGAGAGTTGTTGAGCAAAAAGTAAGCATAATAACAAAATTCTACTCCAGAATCACATTAACTGAAGGTTCACACTCATAAACATTAATTAATCGTTTAAAGCGACAGAAATTTAAGCCAGACAGAAAGACTGTGAACCCACCCCTTTGAGAGTGTCGGCAGTCCGCTTACTGACAGCGCCCGCCTCTCCCGGCTGCCCGGCCCCCCCAGCTCCTGCCTCCTCTCGCACCAGTTCGTCCTCTTCGTACCGACGCTCACGCTGGCGCTCCTCTTCCTCATCCAGCACCACCAGTCCCTCCGTCTCCCGCCACACGCGCAGGGCCCGATCACCGCCCCCTGACACCAGGTAGCTCCCGGCTGGGGCTGTCGCCAGACACAGGGCGCTACCCCCCACGTGTCCCTGTAAGTCAATGCGAGTTGTATCAGTTTAGGTGTTACTTATTATTTACAACAATATAAGCGAAAAAATATTCGGAGATTTGTTTAATAGGTCAAGTGATTTTTCACGTCAATTTTAGGGTTTTTACATAAATGTTTTTTAGCGATAAAAAACATTTTTTATTATTAATATAATATCTTCGGGACATGTCATTTATATATCGCGTTTAGTATTCGGCAAAAAAATTTAATTGGAAAAGAGTTTTTTCATTGTTATAGAAAATATATGTAATGATTTTATTATTTATTACAATAAGATTATAACAATTAAACTTTTTCAGATTTGTTTTATATACAAAAAAAGTAATATTTAATATAAATATTACTCTTTGAGCAACAACGATGTCAAAAAATATTAACAGTTTTTTTTAAATCCAACAAAATTACAGGAAATTCTTTTAAAATAAATATTATATTTAATCTAATCATAATAAACGTATTGGATATTTAAATTGTCGCAAACATAATTTGAAACACGGAAAGAAGTATTTTTTGGAATAGTAGGTCAATCTATGACGTCACTTTTACTAACCCAAGCGAACAATTTCGCTAAATGTTTCAGTAAATTTTGAACAGTAAACAGTGCATTACCCATCGAGCTATCAGAAATTCCCATAAGCAACTTTATATTCTGAGCGCATAATAACGCGAATTACCAAAAAAGATAACGGGCATTGAAATTCTTAAGCTGAATACGAATGAGTGGTAGTGACTAAACAATACAAACATTAATGTAAAAAACAAACCCCTTTGCGAGTCCTTTTTCAGTACATTACCTCACGGATGATCAGCCATTGCTTTTACATCACGAGTTCAATTTTATGAGGTGTACATATAAAACGATATTTATTAGACAACCGAAAGCTTAGAAATGCTATAAACGACTCGAATCGCACTTGAAATGAACCAGAGATCAATAGTATGGCATGCACTCACATCCAAAGTGATGATCTCCCTGAACTTCTCGGTGTCCCATTGTTTAACTTTCCCACCGAGATCACAAGAGAATGCTAGCAAACTATGAGGCAAGAAGCTCACTCCAGTGATACTGAAATAAATCAAAAGGTTTATAGGGATTTAAACAAAAGAACAATTATTATTCAACAACGTGAAAAAATAAGTTTTATATTAGCATATTATATTATTCTGTAAAAAGCAAAAAATTAGTGATATTTCGGAAATTAAAAACATGTCAGAACATTTATACAGCTAGTCCATATTATCTATATTATTATAATAAATATATAGTCGGTGAATTTGTAAGAAAGCATTCGTTAGAATAATGCAAAAACTAGTATCTAAAAATGGGATTTTTTTTACTCCAGAACATATCCTAAAATTGTAGGACCGTGGTATGAATCCTATCGTGTCTTCGGTTTTTCGTATTTTTTATGACAACTACATATTATGAAATATCAATAAATCTATCGAAGAATACTAATTATTTAGCAAAACACGATTTGTGAAAGATCCCAAAGGCAGCAAACACCTGTGAGAGCTGGGTACTCACGTATCGCGATGACTGGTGAATATCTTGTGACAGTTGCCAAACTGAAGTCCCCACACTCGCACAGTCTTGTCGCCCGAGCCGGTGAGCAGAAGGGAACTGTCAGAGCTGATTGACAGACATTCCACCGGCTGGGAGTGGCCGTACAGGTCGCAGAATTTCTGGACAACAAGTCAAGAGTAGATGTTTTGTGCTTTCAGGTCTGTCAGCCGAGTCACTAATTAAGTTATGCTTTTTAAACGAAATTTTACAATATAATAAAAAAATAATTCAGATCAACTTGAATAATATTTTTAAATTTTAACTTATTTGTGAATAAGTGGATATAATTATATTAATATGTACTACTAATTCTCTGAATAGATTAAGTTTGAGTTTTGGCATATTATTTTACATTCGAAAACTATATAATACATCATTTCGTTTATTGGATATGATTTTCATGTTGTTTAATAAAATATCCTAATATAAGCTAGCCCTATAACATTAATAAAACAACTAAAACAAAAATTTTCTACACATCAACAGTGAGTGAATCACCTTGAAGGAATCGATAAAGAAGACCCTGACAGTGAAATTAAGCATAGCGACCGCGAGCAGTTTGCCATTGTGTGCGCACTCCATACAGGTGACCCCATCCTTGACACCATTCGACTCGGTCTTGATCTTGTCTGACACCAGAGAGAGTTGATTCCTTTACACGATTGAGACAGAGAGGGAGAGGGTAACATGCAGCCACGAGGAAGATTAGTGCTGGCAGATAATGAGACAACCAATGAGTTTTCATGATTTGATTAGAACAATTAATGGAAGATTTATGAACTTATTGTTAGTTAATGTAAAACCAGAACATATTATCATAATAATGTTAAAAAATGTTCTTTACAAAATACGTTAAAAAAATCAAAAGTAATGAAACTATTATACTACAAGGTCGACATGGCCTCCTGTATTGGTCTAGTACACTGTATATACCTACAGCTAACGTCATCACAGAAGGCCTTTACTTACTCAATCAGACATGTGACTAGTTATAATCTCTTTCGCACACCTCAATGCAGGTATATTACCTCTGCGAACTGAATGACATTAATACTTTAACTTTATTCATCCCCCCCAATAAATGTAAAACAATAGTTTAACCTTAAAACAATCTAATAGAATAAAACAAATGAAACAAATTGAGATCACAAGGAAGCAACTGTCTTAAATGTTTAATTTTGTTATGTATATATTTTTGAACCGGGTAATAACAACAATGCATTACAATAGCGTAATAAATTATGAAGATATTATGATAATACGGTGTTCGCTATCTGAATAAATAAACTTAACGGTCCCGTTGCACCAAACGGTATTTGGCAGATATTTCAAAGAATTCAGTCTAAACCAGTTTGTTCATAAATTTTAAATCAAAGTATCGTACATACTTGGATTCTCCTTCTGAGAAGGTTTGTATAGAGACGTCAAAATTCCAAAAGCGAACCACCTTATCCAGACCTCCACTGATAAGTCCTTTCTGAAATTGCAAAAAAAGTTATGCTAACATTATTATATTATAAAGGTTTGTTACTCGAACAGTAATTTAATAATCAATAACATGTTATCATAAAATACCATTCATATATTTTCAGAACGCTACAATATTATAATTATATCTTGCCAAGTTCTGAATTAATGTAGATTTAGCAAAATTATTTATGTTTTCTAATAGGAAGTGAGAACTCACCCGTGAAAGGTGTAAATGATGAATACGCATTGTTTAATATTATTAATTACTATAAATATCTATTACATTGAATTAAAATGCCACGACTAAAATGAAGAAAACCATTTTGATGCAAACTAAATATACTTAGAAGTTAACATTCATTTTTTAAATATTCGAATGCAGTTCTCCTCAAATGTTTGTATAATGTGTTTTGTTTCTGGACGACTGGTTTTTAACCACATATCATTGTGCATTCTAAAGCGAGTCTTATCATCGAAATAGTATGTTAAAAATAAATAACTGAATGTAAATGACAAACCTTGTTAGCTGTGAGACACACTGCCTTTATAGCAGCATCATGAGCTTTTTCTGTCTGAAGCAGCGTCTTTGATGTCAGATCAAAAAGTGCTAAAAATCCAGTCTGGAAGAGATTAGAAAAAGATCATACTGAGTGATGCGTACACGTTACGGTTGTTCAGATAGAAGATAACTAACATTAAATATCCAAACTTCTCACCTCAAATCCTATGACAGCATGACGATCCCCGGGTGCCAATAAAACAGAGAGAGCTTTGCCAAGCTTGGGGACATCACTGGGCTCATCTGAAGGTTCATTCCAATCCAAGGTTGCTAAACAGCGCTGACTTTGACTGAAATGGGGAACACATTCAGTTGTAACATGTTGTTCTTTGGTGTTTACCAAATTATAAATAATCTATAAATTAGTTGCTACTATACCATACATAAAGTATAACATTTATAGGTTTCAGTACCGCAAAAATAAACATTGATTTGGATAAGATAAAAACTATAAGAATTATTAAATAAACTTTATATTTATTAATTTATTGTATTGAATTGCATATATATATTTTCAAAAACCATTCACTTTCACTATTTAAAAATTCCACTGATTATCAAGTTTTCTATCGAGATTTTTTAAGGAAAGAAACTCTTTTTTCAAGACTTATCTCAACTTTCCAAAAAGTTTTACACCAATTATAAAATTGTTGCACCAGTAAACATTTTAAATTCAATATACATAACAGAACACTCTTCTCTAGGTCAAATACAATAAAAAAACATTGGAATAATATCTAGACGTGGTACTCTAATGCTATGCGCTAGTGAAAGGACACTATCATAACACGACACGCTCATAAGCTGACAAATAAGATTGTAGAAGGGAAATAAAAAATTAATTCAGACATTTTCACTTAAAATTATAGTAAAAGTTTTAACTTTAATTCCTTAGTTTTAAAAAACTATTGAAATATTGTTTTTATAATACACATTTTTGGAAAGATAAAAAAATTCTCTTTCTTATACAATAATATTTTATAAGGCTAACATTTTTAGTATCCGGATAAATTATGTACCAATTACTTATCTTTATGCTTATCATTTCACATGGGTAAAATAGGATAAGTGTCTTTCTGCCACTATTTAAAAACTATTAAGAAATATTAAATAACTCTAAATTTATTTTATATTATAGTTCTATCAAAAGTATACCTGTGGGGCAAATAAGGCGTTTAAAACTGTAATAGTTCCATTTCGAGAAACATACAGGGTCAAAAAATCAATTTTTACATTGAAAATGCCCATACCCCATCTCAACTCCCTTCTAGAGACTTTGTTTAGCAAAACCGAAATTGCAGTCTTAGCGCATTATAATGTTTCTGTCTAGTGATGTATTTAAAGTTGATGATTACAACACTCCATCTCCCGCTTATACCAATGTAAATCTGACAACCCTCTGGCCTGACCCGGCCCGGCCCACCCTCCCCCCTCCACTCACTGACTCCACAGCTTGGCCTCGGTGTGCGACAGGGTGAAAATGCCCAGTCCATCGGAGGTGATACAGCAGCGCTGCAGGTCCCCGCGATGCCCTGGCGATGTCACCCGCTCCACCAGCGAGAGTTCCGCCTTCCGGTCACTCAGAGTCACCTGATATACCGCCAGGCTGTTGTTACGCAGACTGCACAGACACTGCCGAGGGAGGTCAGAATCTAGCTATCAGACTCTGATGAACTATTTTCTATCGTCAATATGGCTCAGTTCCGTATGTAATCTTTCTAATTTACGCGAATTTGAATTGCGAAAATAATTTTTGCTGGTACGAATTATTAAAAAAGTTTCGAAAATATTTGATTGATTTCGCGTTTATTGGAAAGACATCTAAAATAATTTTCTAATTAAATTACGTCAAATAATATATCTAATTTTGACCATCAACTGCTTCTTACAGTTTGATTTTATTTGCCCTTCACCCCCGTATCATTTACTTCTTATTATTTGATTGGACTCAATATTTTATAGTTTAAGTTATATATATCTAAATTTAAATTACTATATACCAAGATAAACCAGTTGGATCCCATGTGATATGTTATGATAAAACAAAATAATATAACACTTCAAACAAAAAGTTTAAAACAAACTAATATTATTTAGTGAACTATAAATAAATTATTATACTGAAAAGAACATCAACGTGAAATATACTACCAGGAAACCTGAAAAAAAGTTTAATGGTTCATTTATAATTGTTTTTAGTAAAAACGTGCTGAAAAATGTTAATAGATGAAAAAATCAGACGTCATTGTTCAATCCTATTTAGTAAAAATACCTATTTATATTTCAAATTGATTAATAATTGTGTTATAGTTACTTTCACATTAGTAAAACTGTCATGAAATACAAACGATTATTAAATAAGAATAACAATATTAGATGAGTGTTAACATGTTAATAAGTCAGTAATGATTTCATTGATAATGCTAATACACATTATATAAATTGAATAAATAGCGTCTATGATGTGCAGATAATACTGGTAGATTTAAAACGTTATAATTTTTGCGTAGCTATTAATTATGTGCGCAGTAATGCAATAATGTTATAAATTAAAACTAATGTAGGTGAACATTATTAATGAAAACACACCTGCAATTTTCCCCCATAAATATTCTGTGACGCCATGTGAATATCGACCGACCGAAGTTGTGACGGCAGCATGACGTCAGCAAGTCGACGAATTTCGTCAGAAATTGACCAGTCACAGACCTCCACATTTTCCGCCACTTTGCTGTGTAAAAAAGATGGAGCCGGTCAAAAGTAGCTAGTGATCAACAACAGCATCAATTTTCAATTACAACATAAGATGAATTAAGTATTTGCTGTACGACTTTAAAAAATATTAGTATATAGGTAACAATTGTTTTTAATACAATGGTTAAATCAAAATGTGTGAAAAATCAATGACAAAATAGACATAATAGAATTATGATAATGTGCAGCTCACCTTGCGGCCTTCTTTTGCTTTTTCTTCGCTCTTTTTTTAATATCAGCATCGCCGAGGATATGATACAGCTCAAATTTCCTTTCTAATGTCTAAAATGAAAACAGTTAATAACCTGAAAATTATATTTTATTACTTATTAATGGGTTAAATAGCATATATCCAAAAATGAATAGAAATAAAACGATTAATAAAAAAGTAATGCTAAAAAAAAACCTTTAGTTAGTAAGCCACTACTAAAAATATCAATAATGAAATCAATATTTCAAATCACACAATTAATAATATTCATTATATATAACATTGCGTCTGGAAACGTTATAACTAGAAACAACTTCACTGTAAACACATATTTAGCTTTGTTAGTATAGTAATACACAAATTCCGGTATTTAAAAAAATTATTAGTGCAATAAATGATTCCTGTATTTTATACTAAAATAAGACAAATCCGTTTAGATGAGGTGCGGGAATCCTAAAAAGTATAGATTAATAAACATAATATATCAAGGATAAACATTTCCCAGAAAATAAAAAAAATATTATTATTAGTAAAACTACTACAAATAAGATATTATTAACTTGTAACATCATTAATAAATGTTAAAAGTATTGACTTAGATATAACATAATAGATTGTAATAATTATTCCATGATATAATTTTCGCAAAATATTTACCACTAACTTATAATATACTATAAAACCTAATGATACTTATATTGTATGTATAATAAAATCTAAATTTAGACATATAAATATATTACAATGAATATGAAGTTAATAATATGCTGTTTTATGTAATCATATATTTTTATAAGAAATGTGATGGTTGCACTCTCATAATGTGACTCTAACTATCGCAAAAGGTCCCAAATCCTAACTTAAGTGTCAAATCTATATTATTCCTTTACATAACTATTAAAATATTTAGATAGATGGTTATTATATTATATAATTGTGAACGAATCAGCAACATTAAACCCATTAGTCCGGTAGTACAGCTCATAACCCAAAATTCCCAGATATAGTTTTCTCTCTATTTTGTTTATTGCTATAATGATATCCAGGGTGATGTGAAGTTCTCGCCTATTGGCCAATTAAAATATTGACATTTGAAGTTGAGTACCCTCCATTAACATTTTCGGGTTTCACTGAATACATATTTATTCATATCTGAGCTTCAAAATATAATGGAAACATGATTTTGGTGTGTAAACATATATTTTTGAGGTCGACACATCATGTGTCCTCATCACCGTCATCATCTTATGCATCCATTGCCTGGATGCGTTCCTTCGTTTAAGCAAGCATCACTAAACCAGGTTGGTGCAGTTACATCTACATACATCTCTTTGACTAACAAGGAGTTGCACTCTCACAAGAATACTTGATCATTTTCAGGATGTCATCTGTAGCAAAAGGCACGTTATGAGGAACGGTGGTGGGTGTCAGAGATGTTGAACCCTCACGTCTTACCGAGCCATGCGTCAGAGGATCCATAATTGGTGGATTGAGATCTGTGGCCTGTTTCTAGATTTAAATTTGCAGATGTACCCTGGCGACGTTTTCCACGAAAGCGGCAATTGTAGAGGAAGAATTTGAAGCTTTGGTGCAGCTCCAATGCTACGTGAGACTTTCCGCGATAATATCTTCTGGCGGACATCAGTCAGTGATGCACATTCAGGATGCCCATAGCAGGATAATATGAAACGTGTTGACTGAACAAGGGTGTCCTTAACAGAGAGTGATATGTCACCAAGCTTGGAGAGCGATAGTGTACCGGATCTGAGAACCTTCAGTACCCCAGCTTTCCCAAATCCATGATATGCTGCAACTGTGTCGCAGCCTGTAAGACCGTGAGCCGCCAACAGATCACCTATGATCGCGCTGTTCTTGTCTACGCTAGCATTGATGTCAATCACAGTCGTTCCCCTATTTGGGGAAAACCATCATGACATGCCCATTGATGTCACCGTGGAACACAAAATGACATAACAGCACACGTAAATTTGTGTCATCAGCTACACCTAGGACGTTCACGACACCAACAGAAGCCCCTTGCTGAATGGTCATGGTATCTGCCTCGTCGTGTGTGAATGTCATCTCTTCTTGACACATCGCCTTGGTTGATCTGAGCTGGGACAGGATCATTGCCAGTGGTGACGAGTTTGCCATTCAGCATATCCTTGTGAGACTACAGGTGTTGCGAGGATCAAATCAATCTACTGCTTCTTGTTATTGCTCACGTACCACTTTCTGAGGAGGAAGTCTGGCTGCAGGACGTAGAGTATACACTCGACTGGCTCTTTGATATCTGTCATTTCTGGTTGACTTTTTTATTAGACGACTCCAGATAACCTCGGATATGACGGCGGAAGTTGTTGAGGAAGTCCTGCACAATTCCACCTGTTGGCCATGGCACGAGCCACAGCACAGCGCATCCTTCCGGGAAAGAGGCATCCACCACTGCATACTTCCGTGTCCCCTCGACCTTCAGATTATCTTTTAGAACAGATTTCGTCTTGGCTAAATTAATTGATCAACTACTCTCAAACATCGAAGCTTTCGTGGGGCTAGTTCATGCGTCATGAGATTGTATGTGTCATATGATCTTAAGTAAAGGTGCATTGTCGGGCAATAGCTCTGGCGTATATCATCTCTGTGTCAAGGATCTCCATGTCGCTGACTTTAACACTCTTCTTTGTGAGTGTCCTTGTCGTCACACACTTGTGAAGTGTTTTATGGAAGCTAGCTGGCTAGGTTCGCTCAAATTCCTCCATCTGCGTGGTACCGAGAACGATAGCATTGTTGACGTTCAGTGAGGGATGTGACAGCATCTGTCCAGTCACGATAATCACAAGACTATATTGGTTATTCTCAGAGTGAAGCGGGTCGAGTTTGTCTCGAAGATTTTTCCTATCCTTCGCATCGGCTTTGACTATGGCCTTCGTTTCTTCTTTGTGGTGGGTTTTGTGACGCTGGTATGTGCTGTTCCTGTGTCCTCATCTGATCCAGATCTGTGTTTGGAAGAATGGTCTGATGAGTTCCTCTACCAACATTCAGGAGGCGCGAACATTATGAGGATACTTCTTACCAGTTAACATTTTTAGTACACTAGTCCTCGCTGAGGACTTCTACAATGCCAGAACCATCCATCAGAGAACCTATATAGCCGACATAAGACTTAAAGTGCATTCCAATTAATCGAAGGTAGATGTCGACGAAAATAGAGTTTGGTTTTCCCAAACTTTTTTTGCTACCCGGTAGAGCAGTTGAGCTGCCGTGAATATCACATACTCCTGACCATTATTATCATTGTAGAACTCCAATATATTATATACGATATTAAGCATGTTTACACCAAAATCATGTTTCTAATATATTTGAAGCTTATATAAGAATAAATATGTATTCAGTGAAGCCCAAAAATGTTAGTGGAGGGTACTCAACTTCAAATGTCAATATTTTATTTGACCCAAGGGTCACATCACCATGGATATCATTACAGGGGTCCTATACAACAATAATCACCAGAAGTAAGAAAAAAACTATACTTGGAATTTTGGGTTAGGGGCGAAATGGCTATTTTACTGCCCGACTATATTAATATAACAATTTAGCTATTGCTAGTAAAATATTTGAATATTTAGATCATATTACATATTTAATAAAATTTATTATTTGCATATTTTGAAACAATTTTAGAGTGAATAATTAGTAAGCGCATTCAGTTAGTTAATCAAACATAATATGCATAAACTTTTGATGTTAAATTTGCTTGTCACACTAAATACCTGGCAGGCGAGGTAAGTTTCAGTCTTATCAAGGACTAAACTAAAAACTCTCTTGACACTGTTCCTCCTCATACACCCCAAGAACTCCGTGCGAACAATACGGGCGTCTGAATCCTCCATTCCAGTGCTCACTGTGGCCTCGTCACGGAGCTTCTTAGGGGCGGGTTCACTATTTGTGTCCACCTGTAACAAATCAAGGTCGGAGAGTACAATGGGAGAGTAGAGAACTCTAAATAATAGATAGAAAAAGTAAATGAAATGATATCTGATAATATAAAATGGAGACTTTAGCTCAATGATAGTATCCCTTATTTCATACTGGTTAAATTCATAGCAATTATAAAACAGAAAGGATTCAACATATTATTTAGTAAAATTATAATGGGGGCTCGCATAACCTTGTTGAGAATAATTTCATTTTTATTTATTTAATAAAAACGAAATAAAATATGTGCATAGTAAATAAACAGCTGTAGAACGTAAACATAATATCCGTAACAAGAAAACATTTTCTCAAATGTTTAAACTTGTGGCTAAGCAGTATTTTCATTGTATTTAAATAGTAAAATTAATTGATTGTCGCAATAAAATAAGAGACAGTCAATACAGACAGCACTCTCATTTCATAATATAGGCGATCTTCATATAGCCTGGCAATGTAGGGGTACCTCACAAAGGACCAACGGTTAACAGTAACAGACTGTTAATTAACTTCTTGCTTCATCCTGAAATGGATCTTCATGAAAATGTTCTTTAATAGGATCTTTCAGAAGGGAGCGATGGAGGAAACAGGCTAAATTTAATTTGCTATAAAAAACACCTTATACAGAAGAAATAGAAAAAAACACCTATACAACAAGCATTTCAAATCAGCGATCTCGATCTCACTTCATCCTCATATTCGAGCTTCCAGAAGCGCAACTCGGCATCCGAAGAGCCGGAAATGAGGAGATGACCCTTCCTAGCCAACACGAAGTCCCACACCGGAGCCGGGTGGCCAGTTAGGGTCTTGAAGCAGTGCTGCGTTGTCAGGTCCCACATCTTGATCAGACAGTCCACGGAACTGGAAGGTGGAGGAGAAACAAGAGAGGTACAGAGGTTTTCTTGTGTCTGTTGTGTCAACCTACAATTTGGAGAATAATTAATACGAGGAAATCCGACATTCTAAACAAACTCATTTACTTGTTGATGAATACCGGACAGTCAATAACTTCCCTTTTAAAAATAGCAAAATAACATTTTGACATATAATAATTTTACACTGATTATAAATGTAAACATTCTTTCAATTAATGCCCTATCTGTCTGAAAGTCATAAAAATTATAAAATGAATAACTACAATCAGACTAGATAAATAAAAAAGTATCCACAATTTAGATAGATAGGCCTATCTATATTTATATTATTTTGTCCATAGCATCAAAATCTTCAGGAGATGTTCGTTGTTTGACTACTTCCAAATGAAAATAGTTAATCATTTTACAAAAACGTTATAAACAACCAATATTGAAGGTATATGATTTCTACAATTAAACTTTTATTATACACGTTTTATTCTGCAGGTTTAGCATCTAGGTTCATCTTGGACCTTCAGGGAGATAGTCTTCAAGTCACTGTTCATTAACTGAACTAAAAAGAGTTAAACGATCCTAATAAAGTACAGACCATCCATTATCAATTGTCCAGCATATTTCCATTTTGAATTGGTTTACAAACTTTTCATAATACTGTTGCAGTATGTGGGTTCTTCTAGACCTTCAGGAGAAAGGTTTCCGACTATCCGTATGGTGACGTGAGGAGCTTTTCGAAAAGCTAAACAGACTTCAAAGGCACTCCCAATGATCATAAATGCTATTAGATGACAAATATATTGATTGCTTATTTTTGAATGCATACTAATGAAATAGTCCCACAAGGAGTTTTCTCTGACGTTCTGAAGGACCTGGCTGCTTACGTCAGGACCATTATGAAAGATTACTCGATCTTGAAATTGATAATCCATTGTGTAGGATTATTAATGATGTTGAAAATTTAATTAATGATCATTTGTATTGCACCATTTCAACATTTTTAGGGGTTCCACAGTTCATTTAAAGAATATGGCAAAAAATAGACTCAATACAGGGAGCTTCGCAACAAAATTTTAGCCTGTGTTAGGGAATTTCAATTTATTTGGTTAAGAACTTAGGGATCCACAAGAGTGAATACAAAATGTGGGTATTTTTACCCCCCCCTCCCTGCTTTGGCCATTCTACTGTTAAGAATAGATAGAACATAAACATTAACACATAATTATTTTTCACTATAAGATATTAAAGTATCACATACCTATAGCATTATCATAAGCATATATTAAGTCTATATATACTAAAAAAATATTTATAAAATTAAGTTTATATATATACTAAAATACAGTTATAAAAAAGTAAGTTTATAACTAACATATTAAAAAAATTCCACGACTTTTCCAGATCATTTATTTTCCAGATTTTCCATCACCGCGGGTACAATGTTATAATACTATATATATATGTAACACACAAATGTTACCAAGATGTACCCGGCTTAAAGTCTAATCAAATGTTTGGTTGTCTTGTCGCGCGCCCTCAGACCATCACATTTATTCTAATTATGAATAGTTCATGATTGTTTATTGAATGAAACATTTTTTAAACAAAAGCTGCTTGAAACAACAATATATATATTTTTGGACTAAAATTTTAGTATTTTTAACTTATATACAACATACAATAAGTTATACAACATATTTATATGTTGTGAAATATCATAATTAAATAATAACTGATTTAAAGTAAAACATTTTCGAACGAGTTTTTATTGATTTATAATAAAATAATACAGTCAAAGCAAATAAAAGGATATTAGAATTTCATTTGTTGCACAAATATTATAGTACTAAAGTTAGTATATATATACGAAATTATTTAATATGAATCTTATTTTCAATTTCAATATTTTTCAAATGAGGTGTTAACGGAATTTATAAAAATCACGGAGTATCAACGGGCATATAGTTAAAATTTTCATTTAAAAAAATTAAAATGACAATTGATTTTAAAACATAATCATTGTAACAATATGCATATTTGTATCGACGAATATTATGCTCCTTATTTTGGATACTCAATTAAACTGATTACCTGGTTACAAGAATGTCTCGTTTGGGAATAAAGTACGCCTGGGTAATGGGACCCTTGTGACCTTTGAGACGATATCCAGATTCACTGACTAGGTCGAGAACGGTAACATCGGTGTCCTAAATAAGAAAGACAAAATCAAGATGTTAATATCACAATATGTCAATAATACTGTTTTCAGACTATATAAACAGCTTTTTGGGTAACTGATAACAAAAACAATTCAACAAATAATAGAAATAAGTATTGCTTTATTATATATAATTATGTTAGTTATATAAGCTCCAACTTATAATTAAAACTTAAGAAACATCGCATCATTTTCACACAAAAAATTAATAAACATAATATTATTTTTATGTAGGACTGTTTGTGGAAGCTGAATATAATTGATTAAAAAAACATTATTTTGAACAAGAGCTTCGAATCATGTTTATGTATTTATATAGATAGTATAATATCGTTATGAAGTAAGGTAAACATTTGAATATTCTAAATAACCAGGGTATGATTTCTTATTTTTAAATCTATTAAAGAGAGTTTTTTCAATTCAATAATCATTAGTAATTGATCTTATCAATATAAAAAATGCTTGTTAAATTAAAATTCAACTAATAATATATTCTTTAATACGTTAACTTAGGGATACCAAACCAATAGCTATATAAATATAATATACCAAACCAATAGGTCCCCAAACCAAAAAAAAACTAGGGTTTTCTGGACTTTTTCGAGGGTATTTTTGAAGACAAAAAATGAATTTACTACAAGTCCCGAAACTAAAACAGTATTTAGAAAAATAAGTATTATAAAAAAATTAATAGTCAACTGACATTATACACTAGTGTGCAAAAGTTTCGCCCACCCTAATTGTCGCCCACCTAATTTCGCATACCCGGCTATCGAAAAACTTTTTTATTATTTAAGCTATAATCCTATAAGTTACATATTATTGTAGATCTCATTTCGGTGCAAATTTCTAGATATTTACTGTTCATACTTTATTTCTTGTACAGCAGCGCAATTAAAACTCATAATTTACAACGTAAAATTGCTTCAGCAATGGCGGTAAGTAAGCATTCTAGTATAATGTATAAATAGACTGATGTGGTGTGTAGCCTGTGTGTTGTCATGGCGAGCTGTCGAGTTTACACTGCATGCCTATTGATTTGATATCGATTGCAGGTATCACATAGTGCTAGCTGCTAGCGTTATATAACGCATTCAGCTGGGTGGGCGAAACTTCTGCACACTGGTGTATGTAGATATAAAGCTAAATGAAACCCTGCCTCGCTGTATGAATGTATTTATAAATTGTCGTTGTATCATTGTCGTAACTACTTGTAAAATTATAATCAATACTTGTCACGAAACATCTAAATTGGAAAAACTAAAATTATTACTGCTCGATTTTGATTGGCTGACATACTATGATAGAAGTAGAGTGGAATTAATTTAAGAAAAAATGCTGCAATTGTCGATATTCTAAAAACAAGCTTTTAAAAATGTGCGAATATATACATAGTTAACCTGGATGTATTTTCATTAATGAGGTATCAACATAATCGCAGGAAAAGTCATGAAGTTTCAATAAAATACATTTAAAAAGGCGATTACAATGATAAAAAAATATACCTAGTGGGCCGCAGCGGCCCATGTTGGGTTAAATAGAGTTACTAATGCTGATATCAGAACGTTATATTTGTAATGCATAATTTGACTTCTCCAACCAAGTGCTAGAGTGTTCTCTTCAGTAGTATGTATTTTACATTGGTCAGATAATTTGGCCTGACTATAACATACGTCGTGGAATACACTAGTTCACCAAGTATACAATGAACAGGGGCGACGGAAGCTACTTATTTTTGCCGCGGCTATCTCTACAAAAAGGGGTGGATCCCTAAATAAGTTGGAACATATACCCACGTACTAAAATAAATACAACATTTTTAAATTACAACATTATATACAATAATATCCTAATAGGTATACAATTACTGATACGAACCTTTGTATGTGCCAGTTTTGATATTCAACTTGCAGAATAAAGTATACAGTATATTCAATGATAGATATCTAATGTTGACTGGAAGAACTGATGTTGACTGGAAGAACTGATGTTGTCTTCGATAAAATGATTGTACGTATAGCACGTATTAAAATTTACCGAATAATTGAAATCGGTGTTGCGATTGAGATACGAATTCATGAGCAATGTCACTAATTGAACATTTAGCTACATTATCATGATAGCCGACAGCTACATATCATTAGATTATGCAATCTTGTTTGTTTCATTGTTGTGTGCCTAGATAACTTTTCAAGCGTCTTAATCCGCTAAATATGCGCTCCTTCTGCGCATTCGTAGCTGGCTTTACAAGTATCAATTAACACACAATGATTACTGTGAGAAAGGGTTTCGTTCTGGGAGTATTAACATTCCGAAATAGTTCAATATGGACACAATATCATTACTTGAATCACCAGAAAAATCTATGGTAAACACCCGTAGTTGTGTCTTTTTAATTGTGATATATGCGTTACTGCTTTTAATTCTGCGTCATATTCGATATGTTGAGAAGCTTTTATTAACCCTTCGTACGTGGAGGGGGGTATGCCAATTAATTTTTCAAAGACATTAAGTTTTTGATTGAACTATAAAACGTATGACCCTGCTTTTTTACTCAGTGGCTAAAATACTTTTATCTAACTAAAAAATATAACAAAAATTATTTCGAATATTTT
>JAUZND010036737.1:0-21832 GCA_034780555.1 Coelogynopora nodosa
TTTACATACCAGCTATAGTCTATGAATAAAAATCAAAGAATGTATTAGTATATTAAAAAGCGAAATAGTATATGGGACAACCTATATATATTGTTCTACTATATGTACTATACTATAAATTATTTTTAGCATAGCGAGTTCTTTAATATATTGTCAGAGTAATTCATAAATAAATATATGAATATATATAAACATTACTTATCAACATTTAAACCTTATTGACATTTAAAAATCGATGTCAAATATAATATTATGTAAGTGTGGCTTATTCCATAGTTTTATTTTATCCAGCTATTATATTGATATTTCTGGTAGCTAGTTTTATCTATACCTTGTCTATATATCTATACGTTAGTCTCTTGTAAATACTCTTACAAAATAAATTATTATATTATTATTAATATTTAACTTTAAGCGTTTACAATAATTAAATTATAAATAATTAAATTTTAACCAGTTCAACCAGCTCTCGTAAATGTAATTATAATTAATTATATTGGATACAAGAGTTTGATTGATAAGTTCTTTGTTAAGTAGGTCATTTCATTCAATATTAATATATATAGTGAGTCACACAGTAAACAGTTTATTACTTACTATAAAATCTTCGATCAAGCATACAGATTTTGTATATCCAGCTGTCAAGTACGTGGCAGAGAGGTATCAAAACATAAAAACGTGTTTTCGTGATAACAACAGTGTTTTTAATTATAAAATCAGTGTTTTTATGGATAAACACACGTTTTTATATTTTGACACTTGAGCTCGGCCACCATAGTCAAGAGCTGTAAATGTGCTTTCTTTAGATGGAGTTTTAGTGGGCGTTATACGTAAATTGTATTTTACTATATACTTTAGTTTAGTTATAGACGGACGGTATCATGCCTAATACAATTGTTAAACATACATTATTAGTAATAGAATTCTATAGCTAATTCGCTATACTCAAATAAAAAAGAAAAACTTCAGACCGGCTTTCATCACCTCACTCAATATGTGCGTATTTGCAATTCAATAATAATCAATTGACAGTTTTAGTGATCGGAAACTAAAACGGTATGGAAGCTGAAAAAGTGGTATTTTAGTTTTAAAGGACATAATAAAAATGTGTATCAGGACCTATTGAAATAGTAAAAAAAAATTTTAAATCTCTTTAACGATTTATAGTTTGTGAACTGCCCTGTGGTTTTTAATGTTACATTTAATAAATCTGTACAAAGAACATTTACATAAAATCTTACCAGAATTTATATCCTCACAATTAAAATTCGGCACGATAATAATTGCCAGCACATAATATAGAAAAATCATATCTGTCAAAAATAAAATGTCTTCCGATCTTTATATATTAGTCAAACTATTTGATTTGTTAGCTTCTTTTCATAAAGCAATTGTACATATAGGTATATATAGAGATTAGATAAAGTGTTTGTTTAGTAAATCCAGCAGATTCAAATGTTGTTGACATGCCCTGAAAATTTCTGAAAAATGCCTGTATATTATATATAGAAAAGTATTTAACAAATTGATTGCACATTAAAACTACTGAAATATAATTAAGTCGTTATATGAAAGTCTTCACCCCCTGACAGGAAGTGAAATAATTTTTGGCGTAAGTATATATAATGCTTCCACTTGTTTTATTTATAAAAAATTAGCTTTGCTTTATAGTATAACTTTGAGTATATGTAAACAAAAAGAGAAAGAAAATCTATATGGTGGATATTATTGAATTATTATACTATTGTACATTATAATATTGGTTTTATTGTATAAGTACTATGGCGGACCAAAGGGTTCAGTTTGGAGATCTCTAAAATTTACTATTTAAATGAGGTTTACCTTGCAGACCTCGACGTCTGAAAGGTTTACCTGGTAAATCTCAAAGATTTACATTTTAAACGAGGAATACCTTGCAGACCTGGAGGTAAACCTTGCAGACCTCGTTTAAATTGTAAATCTTAGAGATTTCCACACTGAACCCTTTGGTCCGCCATATAAGTAGGCCCTACTGACTTTTATGATGATGTGTGAACAAAGATAGTGACGTCACAAAACAATTTAACTTGAGTATCCATAACTCTATTCTTATTAAATGCTCAAAAATAAGCAGGAGTGTTTTTAACTATTATATAGAACTATAATTAAAGGTGGGAGGGAGGCACAATTTGACTTACACTTATTTTATATTTATATAGAATAAAAAGCACTGAATCGATTGGTCTTAAGTTTTCAGTGCTTGCTTATCTGTATATTAGCTTTCGATTGATGTATATCATATATTTTGATTAGATCAGATGATTCGGTATTACTGCAGCTATTGATCTATTTTTGAAAAGTTGATTTTTAAGAAGAAAAATGAAGATACTAAAACGAAATTGACTAATTATATGAATACACACAATACCAAAAATATTCGTCGCATTTTTATATACTTTTATAAATATATATGTAATATATTATTATTAATAAGATAAATAATATATATATATAAATAATTTTACCTCTCTATTGATTTTAGGGATTTTAATCTGCTCCATTTTAAAATATATTTGTAAAGTTCATTGAAATATTTTCTGTTATATATATATTTATCATATCTCTACATTATTCTATATAATAATATAATTTTTGAAGACCTCATACTAGATTAATATATTTATTAAGAATTAACAATAAACATTTATTTTATTTTTTATAAAATAATACAATGCTTACTGCAGAACTATAAATAGTATATGATGAGCTTCAATTTCTATTGGATATTAAAGAAAATATGAGATGTGGGGCAATTTGACCCTCTCCATCCCTTTGGTATCTCTGTCGCGGTATAAAATGTTAGTGCTATAGTATTCAATTAGCTACGTAGTAGATTATTCTAATGTTAATATTCACATAGGACTTTACCATAGTTACAATGTCGTAATTATTAGGTTACCTACTATAGATAACTGAATAATTACAAAAACAGATAATTAAGCGATATAATAGCAAATAAGCCAAGTGAGGATTCAGCATAAACTTGACATTGTGGGCTTATTAATATAGGAAACAAATTGAAATAGGGAATGAAAATGTTTTGAAAGTATCTATAAGTAAATTATTTACTTTAGAGTCAAAATATTAATAATTAATGTTTGAAAGATAAATAATTAATATTTGAAAGATAAATGGAATCTTTGCTTTTCTTTGTTATATGATAAAACAAGGTCTGTTAACTAATTCATATCGTGGAACTGCTTTAGAACACAGTTCCATATGCT
Organism: Coelogynopora nodosa; assembly: GCA_034780555.1. Taxonomy (NCBI): domain Eukaryota; kingdom Metazoa; phylum Platyhelminthes; order Proseriata; family Coelogynoporidae; genus Coelogynopora; species Coelogynopora nodosa. The sequence continues at coordinate 3,264 of JAUZND010036737.1, forward strand.
AATCTCAATATTGAGAATGAATCTAAATGTGTCAATTATAAATAATAACATACAAAACATAACATAACTACACTGCAGGAGCAATAGACCCAAACGTAAATCTATACCCAGAAGGTGAACATTTCTATATCGATAAAATGTACACAAAAAGGGAATAATAACGTCACATTTCACATTTAAAAAATGTTACAACCGCACTATTACACTATATAATAGAAACATTTCCCTTATCCATTAAAAATGTGTTTAAACTAAAAGCGTAAACATTTGGAGGGGGTGCGCTGGAATGGTAAAAGAAATAAGGTACGTCTTTCATTTAAGCTAAATACTTATGTATAATAGTCCAGGTTAAATCAGAGAAAACACAACAAATCATATAGACTTTAACAAAAAAATGAAAACATCACTGTGAACATGCTAAGTCGCAGCCAGAATGAGAAAAAAACAAATTTCGGTAAAATTAACATTAAAAAGGGTACAAAAATGATTTAATTAGCCTACTTAAAAGAAGCAATTTGTGCATAAAAACATATACAAATACATTGCATCCGATATTGTAATGCGGTTGACTATAATTGCAACATACGGTCTTAAAACTAAACTTTATGATTTTTGTGGACTTAATTTATAGAAAACGGGATAAGGTAAAAATCGACATTTACTATAAATTTAAAATACAAGAGCATAGGGAAATTTTAGGAGGAACGCCAAGTACTTGGTATAAGGAGCTTAACGTATGTTTTCGCCTTCCACCCACATTTCATGGTAAAATTTATATTTTTGTCACATTTTAAACGTATGTATAATAGTTAATTGATAATATAATATTAAAAATATGATTAACTTTTTCTTGCAATTCTAATCTTTTGCAAATAATTTTTATAGGGAAATAAACCCAATATGAGTATTTTCACAATAAAAACTGTTTTACTCATGCTCAATAACACTCATAATATGCCCTGCTATCCTATTATAAAAAAATACATGAAGGTAAAATGTTATATTTCAAGATGCGATGTTTTACATTTATGTTATGTAAAATATTGTAAAATGTCGGTGGCTCTTTTGTAATTACATAATAGTAAAAAATGACCACATTCCATTCAATGCCTTTATTTGATTTAGGAAACCCATATTCTAAATTTTTATATGTGCCCCTGGACGGGATACAATCAAAGAATAAGAGCAAAATAACATAACTGACCATGCAAAATAAAGAAAGAGAAGTAGAATATATTAAACAGGACACTATAATAGTTTATTTAAAAACAGGTGTTGTCCGAACTCCGGACCCACTGAAAGCTACTCCTGGATCCGCCCTTGGGAACTCAACTCAACTGAAGCAAATGTAAAGAACACACTATTACTTATATTTTACGTATTATAAAATTCGATTATGTTTAGAATGCTATGCTTAAAATATTACAGGCAATAAATATAATTATTTATATATAGTTTTTCTTACCTTTTATTATATACCCCCTTCCTTTTAGTTCCAGTTCAATCTAGTTCACTGACTCTATGTTTTGGGCAAGAGCCGGAGAAACCAATTGGAAACGCTAGAGCAGCCAAGCATTTTAGGAAAATCTCACAGAGAAATCCCAGATACTTTAATCATTTACAAAAACCTAACGCCTATACCCTGCTTCTATTGGTTAACGCTACAAGCAATCAATACTGTGTACATAACCCTTATAATACACGAGGTATAGAAAATACAAATTATAACATCTTGTCGTCTGCTGATTGTTAGGCTGTCATAGCTTTTGCTTCTATTTTTTCATTCATTCTTTATGCTGGATTTATAACGATTATAACAGACCACGTGTTTATTATTCATTCAGCTATCTGACATTTGTAGAATATGGATACTACAAAGAATGGAGAATTAACAAAAAGAGAAGATCCCGAAAAACCATTATTGGATAAAGACATAAAACCGGATATACCTAGTGACCAATTATATAACAATGACATTTTTGTGAGTATTTGCTATAGTTAACTTGTATTTATTATTTCACTTTATTTTTAACATTTGCGGCCTACTTTTTAAGTAAATATATATTATTTTACTTGGCTTTATCACGTAAGAAGATGTTTCTGTTGTCAATCTTATCCCGTCTAAAATGCTTTCCTTGTGACGATTGTGGAGAAGCTGGCCATAAATTGAAGCAAGTAACGAACTGTTACGGCGCTATGCTTTTTATACCATAAAAGTAAAAATTGCATACAGCTATAATATTTTCCTTGAATGATTTTTAAATCAATATTTTGCATATAGCTGATTCAGTGATTATTATCTCTAGTTGAAATCAAATAAAAATCAACATCTAGTGTACAGTGTCATAATTATTGTTGATCTTAGCTATAAATATGCATTAGCCATTTTTAGCAATTAGCCATTTATTTTATATACTAAATTAATATGAAACGAATATTCTAATAAAATCCGCTTTATTTGTGACACAGCAACGTAATTTTTTAGGAATTTACATGGAATATTTATTTTAATAAAACATAAATCTTCTATTTATATATAACGTGAATCACTATATATAAATAGCAATCACTTGTTGTTTACAATGAGCCACATCCTAAAAATCACATTTTGTTAAAATTGCTTCGCCGCCTATATGACACAACAATTGGAATATTGATAATGATGTAATTATAAATTATTTTCATAAATTAACAGTTTTCACGTAGTATCATATAGTATTTCTCCCATTTATTCATTTGTCCACTCTCGAATTCAAAACAAGCGAGATATATTTTCAGGATCCTGTAAAGTTTTTTCCATAGCACAGTAATTTTCCCTTAAAACATCTCGCAAAATAACACTCTATTGAAAGTCTGTTATTTGAGTATTTGCTGTACAATATATTATAGTTTAGCTTCCTCTAAAGTTGCATAACAAATATTTTTATGCTGACCTTATAAAATATTGTACAAATTTTTACTCTTTTAGAAAAATCGACAAAAACTTGCATTCATTTAACATTAAAGTCTATTATTAGGGTATTTGAAGAAGAAACTATAATATTTTGTTTGAAATTTGTTTAACGAATATTTTTCAGCATGTTCTTTTTATAAAGTCGTTTTAATAATAACATTAAAAATTAGCAGTCATTGTAATAAGATTCTTTTAGATCATTCTACTGTTAATTATAAAAAAAACTTTGTTGAAATGGTCAAGTTATTGTTAAATTGAAATAGTTTGTATATAGTGTGACAATCATTGGCTGTTATTTGGATAAAAAATCAATAGAATGATTGCCTAATTGTTGTAATAGTTATTTTAAAATAATTGTAGATTTCAAAAAGACATTACTTTATATTATAATAAACATTGGTTATGTTAGTTGTTGCTCTAAAACTATTTTAGGTATTTAAAGATATTTCAACAGATTATTTATTTTTGTGGTCGGGTTTATTATTATTTATTGCTACTCAGGAATTCTCTTTCATGTTATAGTGGTTTACTTTAATATTTATGAGTTATTTTTTGTTATTTACCTTTAATTATATACCTTAGTTTTTGTTATACTATCTAAAACTATAGATTAGAGGCAAATATAATTATGATGATAATTATCTCCGTCAGGCGGCGCTTTACCTTAGCTTAAGTTTCACTTTTTAAATTTTTTTATCACTTTATTTTGCGTATCTAAAACTAACAATCGTATAATTTTAATTTACCGTTTTAACACATACATATGTTGCTTGCGCTACTTTCCACATTAAATTAATTATTCTCCTACTTTTTTTCTTTTTAACCGATGTAGCAGAAAAAGTAATAAAAAGAAATTAGAAAATTTGTATTTGCCACTCACCACTCAATAGCCGATGGAATGCTTGATAACATTTTAACACAGATTTGAAAAAAGTTTTTACAATTTCCACAGTTTTTATAAAAATGTTGTCGGGTCATGAGTTAAATTGTATATATGATAGCAATAATAATACGTGTGGGATATGGGTATTAAAATTATTAAGAATCGAAAAATATATGTAACATAAAATGAACAAAGTAGCCTGTAGAAATATAAAAATATAACTTTTATAACAATATAATATTATACATGTGTTTGGCCTTCACATGTTACTCAATTTAATCTTTGTCAGGTAATTTTGCCCAATAATAAGCAGATTCTTGTTAGAAATACATATTTTTAATTTCAATTGCTATAAAAGTCTCATTAAATCAAATCAACACACCCCGTTCACGCTGGGTACATACGCTTAGAACATCTAAATTTTGTTTACATTACGCAGACAGGAAACACAACTTTGCAAAGCTTCTCATTTATTGAGTACCGCGCTGAATAATGATTTCTCACCTTCAGTTTTTTAATGGGCCAGTTTATGATGTATATATGAATTTGTTTGTATAATTCTAGAATAGGGTTTAAAAAGGTGACTTGTATAGCTTTGCTAAGTTTGTTAAACTGCGTATCAAGAGCTTGCAGGCGTAAATGAAAAAAATTGTAGTAAAAATGGTGAATTGTTCAAAGCGGTAAAAATAGTAAAAGGTATAAGCGTCCTTTACTATAATAATTTGTAGTACGATATAATATCTGATTTTCAATGAGTTTGACTCGTAACATTGTTTTTGAAATGTTAATTGCTTCAGGTGTTTGTTGGCTTTGTTCGTTTTCTTGATTATAAAGAATTTCCATTAGAAATTATCAAAATATTTTTGTCTAGAAATAGTCTGTATTCATATTATTGAATGATATGACAAACTAATATATAACAGCATGTTTTAACATTATAGTTGCAAGTATTTATTTACTGTTATTGTGTATCTTAAAATTTTATCAAATCGGATTTCATATAATGACAATCAAAAGCATAACCTATATAATTTATGTTACTATAAGTAAATACCATGATTTAGAGCATTTTCTATAAGTGTTTGGTTATTTATGTGGGTACTTATAAATTACGTTTTACTATTTAGTTTGTCAAATATCTATTATCAGATTACAAGATGTCGCTGTACGTTAACTCCGAGTGTATATAGGCGTCGCCATTTCATATCTTAAATCACTTGATCCTTATAGAATCAGTCATAATATTGTGATCTCTGCCTGACCTGTATTTTGACCTTTTGACTTTTATCACTCAGTACTTTGTACAAATTGAGTTTTTTTTAATATTTAGTTTTTTACAGTTTTGTTCAATAACTAATTATCACAATTATTTGTTCTGAATAATAATTGTTTTGTCGTATGGCATTTATTTAAAAAAGTACACTGTGAATATTTTCCTTTTTCGCACATTAGTGTTTTATCTTCCGATAATATATATAGTTTAGGGAGGCAATGGTAGAAACTTTATCGTTGTCTTCCTAAATTCATTTATTGAACTATACCATTAATTTATATAATTATAATATGTTTTAGAGGTAATGTTTGTTTCATGTAATTGTTTTCAATTAGTATCGTTCAATTCGATAGGTGCATGATTGATTAGAAATTATGTAGTAATACTTTCAAGGCATTACTATTTTGAATAATTACATTATTATGAATACATGTTTTTAGAATAACATATATTTTTTCATTATTTTATGAAATGGAAAATTCAAAAAATATAAAAACTATTTTGACGATTTAAGTATCCCACTATAATTATCCCGTGCTGATCACAGATAGGCTATATCTGCTGCAGAAGTGAAGCTGTCTTCTAAAATGTAGATGTTCATTTTGAAAGTATAAATTTTTCTTATAAATAAAAACTTTTGAATTTGAAATGTATTAAATACTGCATGTTTTATACTCTAGGCGTCCCTTTTGTTATAAACAAAGCTTTCAAAATAGATTGTCTTGGTTTTAAAATTAGTGAATGATCAAATGACTCTTTTAAAAAAGTATCCAACCATTTTAAGCAAATTGTTTAAAGAGAAATTATGTTTATTTAGCTTTGTGCTATTGGAACTATATATATTTTATATAGTGTTTGAAAGTAACACTTTTTGTGTTAGACATGACATTAGATATAATCGTCTAATCGTTTATTGAGTTTATTACCTATTTTAATAGATATTAATTATATTTAGAAAGAAACAAAATTGTTAACGAATATAATATACATATCAAAAGATGTTTTATAGGCAAATTGTTATTAAAAATGTTTTAATTTTACTTTGATAAATATTGCATTTGGTTTTGTCACATTAAAAAATTTAAGATTAAAAAAAATATTTGACGATATTATCATAAAGATAATCAATTTTATAATTAAATAAAATTTCATAAAATATAACATATTGATCAACATGCATTTTGAAATATTCGCATCAATTAAAAAAAGTGGCTCATTTTTATTACTATTTAAAATATGAGTTAGTATTTATTTATTCGCTTTGTCCTTGATGTTTATTGTTTTCTATGAAGCTATTCGTTTACAAAATAAGACTAGTTTTGTTGTGACCAGTCTACCATTGATTGATTTTTTAATTATCATTCGACTACTCTTGTTTTTAAAGATTATAATATATTTGTTTCTAATCCTTTGTTGTTAATGTCTGTTAATGTGTGCACTGTTAAATTAATTAATATCTCCCAACAGCTATGTGTTTATTATAAAAATAATGTAAATAGAGTTCGTCACTTGATGATTGATGAAAAGAGCTACACCAAATCCAGAGGATTCCTTACCATTCCTGTCTTGTTGAAACGTCTTTGTGAAATATATCATTAAAAAACAGTTTCATTCTGTAAATGCTAATAATCTACACCAAAGTTAATTAACTTGACAAGGCATGTTGAACTGCTGCTTTCAAAGTTATGTTGACTACATTTTAAGACAGACATTAGTTAATCTAGGTAACGGTTCTTAATATAGATATATACTGTTATTATAGGGATATAAGTGCAAAACAATTACAATCAAAATTTCACTGAAAAGTATAAAATGAATTCGCTTTTTCCGTATAACAGCTGGGTTCATACGGAGTCTGGAAATTTTTTGGAAATGTGCTTTCAATACTGGAAAAGTCCAGAAGAATTGGATTTTTTAACTTTTATAACTCTATTATCATATATGAAAACCTCAACAAATGTTTAATCATATTATTTGTACCAAGAAACTTTTACACTGCCAATTATAATTTTGACTAAACAAGAAAATAGTTTATTTTGTGTGAATTAAATATATATTGTCGCTTAGTTGTAAATTTTTGAGACATGCTTGCTGTTTCACACAATACATACAATTGTTCTTTTTAAATTTCGAAGCCACACTAAGTACGTGCTCTCATTTCTCAAATGTTGACCCTATACGCTTTTGCAGTAAATCCCCCTACTCCCTTCTAAACATAGGTACTTTATGAATGGTTTCTAATATAAAATGTATTTGTATAAGGCCGAATCGAGTGGATCCACAGGTGATATTCAGCATTATCCAATTTTATTAAGATTTTTAAAATGTTCATGTCTTTTGATGTTAGCTATGTATACATACTATGCAAACACCAAGATGTAATCATGTTTTTGTTTGGTATAAATTGGAATGTTGTCAGAGCTATTATAAAAATTAGAAGTAAAACATGATTTAATTTTTTACCGTTTTATAATAAATGGTAAGTATTTGAGACCCATAATTTACCTTTTTTTAACCTTTATTGTTTACCGTTTTTACCTTAATTTTTTACATTTTTAAGTCAGAGTGTACAGAGTTTATAGCTAATCGGATTGTGCTTAATATAGGTTAAAATTATTATTATTAAGTAAGACACATTAGAATCCTCCAATAAAAACCTCTGGGAAAAATTTTACAGAGTTGTTATACCTTGGTGTGTTTCTTAATTATAACATTTTAAAAAATATTATTTTTCACAATTTCTCGACAGAAGCCCAAAACAATACTCGATTCAGACGGAGATACCATTCATATAGAATATGAAGGTGATCAACCGGAGCTAAAACGTGACGCTTGGGGGGGAAAGATTGAATTTATACTAACATGTATAGGGTTTGCTGTTGGTCTGGGAAATGTCTGGCGTTTCCCTTATTTATGCTATAAAAACGGAGGAGGTGAGAATAAAGATATGTGCACTGTTATATATTTAGCACTGAACGAACACATTATTATGATTGTTTATATATACAATGTTATTATTACAATATATATATATTATGTTATTATTACAATATATATATATTATGTTATTATATACAAACAATTTGAATTAATTCATTATATGTGATGATATCGTATATATAATAGAACTATTTCAATTATAAAATTGAACTTTAATTTTTTTATTGATCTAGTTATTGATTAACAATAAATCTGGATGAGCTACCCGATCCGTCGTTATGTGATGTCTTAACTGAAGTCTTAATTCGGAGTGTTAACATATCATAAATTGAACATTTTTATGCGCTAAAATGCAGAATTGAACTGCAGTCGATGTAAAAATATTCTTTGTAAAAAAAGAGTCTGCACTAATTAGTTAATTTAAAATATTTTTATTCAATACTGGATTCAATATTAATTTTATCACAGCAATATAAAGGATAAGACATAATCTGTGTATAAAACGATAAAAAAAGTTAACATTGCATACATTTTTTTAGAAAATATCGTAATAAAATGTTACAATACACTACATTTATGGATGTAAAATTAGTCACAAATTATGTTAGTGTAATAAAAAATTATATAATTGGAATTACTCCATAATTATTATTAATGTGTGATATTAAAATTAAATAAATTATCTTTAAAGTGTGTGTTATCTTCAAAATTTTAAATTGTAAATTCGGTAAATATTTCCAAACTAGACGTGTTATGGAATCGGCCTATATTTAAGTTAATGAAAATATTTTTTTTTATCTTAATACTGTTTTTTTTATGTTACAATAGTGTAACGTCTAGTCTCTTTAGTTGTGTAAATTATTTTTTTATCTTCTCTGTGCCATCCTGCTTAGGCTTCTCTGATTCTTTGTGTCTCTTGACCTCAATACTGTGTTCTTTTGCTATGTTCTTTCATTTCACTTTGTACATCTGACTAACTCTTTCTCTCTCTCTCTGTCGCCCTCTCTTCTGCTTTTTTATTAATCCTTCAATTATATAAATCGATATTTATTAATTTGTACTTAAATCTTTATAAAGTGTACTCTATTTATCCTGTGTTTCTCTTTCTATCTTTTTACTTTGAATTCAATCTTGAAAATGATCTTTTGATGAGATCGAAACGTCAACTGCATAACTGAACTCTTAATTCGGAGTGTTAACATATCATAAATTGGACATGTTTACGCTAAAAATGATATTTCTATTTATAAAACATGGTTAATACTCATGCTATTACTACAAACGCGAAATTAATATAATAAAGTATATAAAACAAAATAGAAGATATTGCAGTAAAATGAAAAAAACCTTGGTGAAGCAGAGCTCAACAAACTGGCATGTAATATAATAGATTGATTGATAGGCATGTTACAAATTGACAGTTTTTAAAATAAATTGATCAGCAAAAGCGGGAAGAAAAGCTTTTGTGATAATAAATCTTTATTGGCGGACTCAATAATTATGCTTAGTTACTGTGAATCGTAATTTTATATTACTACAAACTTTAAATATACATTTCGAGAAAGAGAAAGTGTTGTCACAAAGTTTAAATTTGAATTATCTATAAAAATTAATACATAATATTTTAAAGTGTGATTACGAAAATTGTAGCGGCAATTATGAACTAAAACAAATTCAAAACAAAATAAATATAAAGTTTAAATAGGCTATTGAACGATTTTACTAAACAAATATAATCATATAATGCTAAATAGATGTTTTCTGTGAAAAAATAAGAGATTTTTTATCAAGATTACCTTTGACATAATAGAGCTTCAAAAGTAGAATAATAAAACAATTGAATTATGTTATAAAAACCATCTACGTAAAATATATATGAATATATTTTTATAAGACATATTTAAAATTATTTTTTTAATTAACTAACAAATTTATTAACAAGCAAAGAAAGCCATGTTTACATAATATTTCCATCTATTACTAAATAATTTATTGCTTTATATAGAGTCATTTTAATTCCGTTGTTAACCACTATTCACATTTGCTATTTCTTTCAGGTGCATTTCTAATTCCTTACGTAATCATGTTGGCCATTGTGGGGCTGCCACTCTTTTTTATGGAGTTCGCTTTTGGTCAATTCGCCAGCCTGGGACCTATATCAGTATGGACAATAAGTCCGCTATTCAAAGGTGATTTCAGAGCGATTAAGTCGTGCAAGATATTGATATAAATTCTGGAAAGTTGATATTTGACTACGATCTAACGAAAAAAATAAAATTTTATATCAGCTAGATTTTACCTATATAGAAATTCATATTATTCTAAGATTGTTATGTTTTGAAGAAAAACCGGCACCTGGAAAATCTTATAAGATTTTAGTAATAAAGATGACTTTTTTTCGAGGCGGTGGTTCGTCAAAAATGATTTACTAACTGTTAGAAGATTGATTTAATCATTCATATTGTTCATCTTGAAAGTAGAAATTATAATTCAACTATATAATTCATATTTGAATTACACCCCGGAGTTATCTAATCTTTCTTTCTTTGTGGAGGTTTGAACTTGATAACCGGCGCTTGTTAGCCAGACACTTTAACCCGCCTACTTGATTATAATTAGCGCCAGCTCTGCTATACCTACTACTGACAGGTGCTTGTGAGATTAGCTAGGTGTTTCACCATTTACATAGCGGATATCAGCTCGAATTGGGCGAATGAGACGAACGTGACGTGAAATCTTCGAGCGGGTGACGTGATCAATTTTATAATAAATTCATAACTTGGTGAATTTTAATCAATGAAATAAATATTTTGTCATTTGTGTTAATTAAAAATTTTCTCTATTTGAATCAGTTAAATAATGTTGTTCATAATTCGGTCAATTTAAACTAATTTATAAATATAATATTTGAAATTGTATTTATCAGCAAAATAGAATAATTACGCTTAATTTTATAAAATGGACTGTTAATTATGATGAATTTTGAAGAGTTAATTGATGATGGTGGACATATAATGGTAAAATATAAATTATAACAATTGCGTGAACTATCTCTTAAGGAGTGCATGCTTTTCAGAAAATACGTTTCTTTATTTAATTCGTGGAATTTATTTCTATAAATAGGATCACCAGTTAAGGAAATAAATAAGTTTCTAGATGACAAACTCATTCCAATTGCGGTACATTTCTGTTGGTATTCGGATCATCTAACTTGTTTGTTGCGAATTCAGATTATAAAGTCATTAGCAAATTAATATGTAAAAACTTTTTGCGTTTTGTTTTAGGTTTCTCTCCGTATTATTTAAACCTGTAAATATTTACGATAATATTTATCTGGTTCAGACAATTTATTCCGTTCCAAGACACAGGACGGTATATAGATTTTATGGGCTCGTTAAACAGTTTACCAACTAATCACGTGAAAACAGCAAAAGAAGTGTAGGAAATTTGTTCCATTATATATTAAATTCGCACACATTCGTGTTTTATTATTTACTGGCAGTTCGTGACACTTTCCCTCCCTTCTCCCCCACCCCCCCCCCCTGAAGGTGTTGGCTACAGCATGGTCATCATCTCCTGGCTTCTCTCCCTCTACTACAACGTGATTGTGGCGCACTGTTTCCACTACTTCATCTCCAGTTTCACCGACAAGCTGCCCTGGGCGAGCTGTGACAACGAATGGAACAATAAGTCCATCTGTTATGATACAAATAGCAACCAGACCTACTTCAATGGTAGTATAGGTGAGTTAACATAGGACCGATTTTTTGAGAAAGGGGAGATGTAATTTAACCCATTAAATCATAGCCATAGGACCTTTCGTTGAGGTATCTAAAGAGAGATTTGAGTGTTTGGCATTTTATGTTCCTTGACTATGGACTAAAAGGTGTATGGGACTTCTGGGATGTCCCATAAACTGGAAAAATTGGTGGAAAGCGAAATAAGGCCTTTCACGTGTGGAGGTATAATTACTACTATATTAAGCTAGACTGTTATCTCGCATTATAAAAACTAGACCAAATTTTCGTTGTTAGTTAAAATGAATTTGTAAACAATTGCATCAATTACTTACACAGTTACTACTGAAACTAATTAACCTATTTGTTCAGAAATATAGGAATTCTTTCTTTATTACAAATTAAGTACTATTATATAATATGGTTATTACATCCATTCTTATACATGCTCTTGAAAGAATATTTTTATTTACTTGAAATACTAGTGCAAACGTTTTTTTTAGTGTATATTTGTGAACTTTTATTGGGAAAGTATGCATTGCAGATAATAAACTAAAAGTTATTATTATTAATTAGTAGTAGACAATTAGAATAATCAATATACTATCTAATGGAAATGCAGTAAAAAGGTGATATAAAATTTAAAATTATATATTATAGAAGACAACAGTCCTGAAGAATTAATACAGTAATAAATATATAGATATGTTAAAAGTATAAATTTATAAATGAAATGATAATATAAATGTACAATATTTAAAAAAAGTGTTATTACCAACATACAATTTCTAATGTCCTCATATTTCCCAAATTCTAAATATGTCAAAAACGAATTAAGATATATTTAGTCTGATTCTGGCTAAATATAATATATATATATATATATTAAAACTAGTAGCGACCTTATTCGCATCTAGTGCATAATTAATTAATAGCAATAAATACAATATATAAATTATATATAATGTTAATAATAAATCACTCTTAAGGTTTTCTATATTTGCGGACATGTTTATTTTATATGCATTGATAACATTCATAAAAACATTCAATTCAACTTTTATTAAAATTTATTTTATAAATACAAATATAGATTATTAACATATTGAACATATATTTTATAAAAATATATTTTAATAATGAAAGGGCCAGAGTGTTATTCACAGTGTAACAGCAATGCAAATAAGGTAGAAGCAGGAGCTATTGACAAGATGGCGGCAATGTCACTGCAATGAAATGGTTTATAGACAGTTTATCTATAATTTTATTTATATATTTACTTATTTGTAATTATAGACCTAGTTATAATAATCTATTGGAAATTCAACAAAATCTTGGCTTGTATCCAAAGAAATTAGTAAAAACTTTTAATTTAATTAAATACAATTGAAACAAAATTAAGAAATCTTATATTTTAAATGATTTTGATCATATATTGTAATGAACTATTATTTATACATATTGACTGTTTAAATATGTCCCTAAACCATATCTCCAATATTGCAGAGCAAATTGCTGCACTGTAAATAGCTCTCACTCATGCTTTAATAATAGTGTTAATAGCTTTCATCTAATGAAAAATTCTGCTAAAATTATCAAGAACCTGTATCTTTTTTTGAGAATCATAAACTATAATATATGTAAAAATATGTTCTTCACATAACTTATTATTATTTTAAATAATATAACATTTCCTTAAATATTTTCTTTCTATTCATTACTATTTGTTAAATACAAAGTTCTGTGTTTAGATCCGTCGAACTCCTTGAGATCAGAAAATAACATTGTTAAAGGTTAAGGGATGCAAAATATAGTCAGGGTTATTAGTTTATTATGTTATTTTAAGTAAAGTTAAAATGATATCATGATAAAATTAATTTTTTTTGGAAATGGAGTAATTTTTAATATGAATGTGTAAGTTATATATAACAATAATATTAATATATTATGTCTATGATGTATCTCAAAAATCTGACTTAGTTTCACAATTAGAAAGTTTTAAAATTATCATTTAGGGTATGTAATCATAAGTACATAGATAAAATAGTTTTTATAGGATGAAAATGATTATTGATAAATAATAAAAAATTATTAATTGATATTCTGAATATTATAAATAAAAATGATTTTAAAAGTAGTTTAAATAAAAAATTGGGAATTTAATTACAATAGTAATTGTAAAATAATTGTGAATAAAAAAAATTAAGTAAGTATTCGAAAATAAAGGCAATGAATACAAATTACAAAACAATTCATTCAGTGACAGTGCATACATGAATCATGATTCATTAAAAATTTTGCTATAAAATTACAGAATAATATTAAGCATTATTTTATGCAGAAATGGCCCATTTATATATATATATCTATTTAAATGGTTAGTAGTTTTTTTTTATTACTTTACATAAATATAATTAATATAATCTTCATCTGCACAACTAGAATACATATTTAAAAAGTAAAAAATTCAACATTTTAAATTCTCACTGGAATCTCTATTTTAATTTTTTTTAAAGTGTATTTGATGACATATATTATTAAAATGTAAATCTTAAGGTTTTTGTTATTTACCAATAAAAAGTAATTCCTTTTTTGCAGTTTTATTTTGCAGTAAGATGTTTTGCCTGCCACAGAAGATATTATGTCTCTACTTAATAGTAAAATACGTTAATTATATACTTTGATATTTATTATAAACTTAGGTCATTACAATCTTAGTGGTTACCTGGTTATACTTTTATCTTACCTTAACAATAATTTCTAATAACAAACATTTGAATTATGTAGGCTATTAACATAAATAAACACAATTGGTTTAGTAAAACAATTGAGATATATTTGTATAACAGAAGATACCGAAACTAGTTCATATTTTTTTGTTTACTTCATATCTAGTTCAGTGTAACAATATTCAATGCTTTTGCTCTCATGAAGATACTTAATACATAAGCATACCAAAAGATCGCTATACCGCCTACACAAATGACAGTGATTTGTTTGTTTATTCTCGCGTTGAGTTAATAAACAATAGGTGTGTTTCAGAAATAATGGCTGCCAATTCGCATTGAAAATAATAATAGAATAAACTCACAGTAGAATAGGAAGGGGGGATTCTGCCGCATCACTTGACCTTTGACCATTTACCGTACCCCCCTTACCACCAACCCACACCATTTTTATTTTTTCAAGATTAAGATAATTATGAATAATAAGTGACCACAAATCTTTCATTGGCTATAACTATGACAACCAAAGTTGGTATGATGACTCAAAAATATAAGATAATTATTTTTATACTACTTACAAATATTTGTAATAATGTTATATTTTATTGATTTTAGATTGTCTCTTACACTGACTGTATCGTTCTATATTGGCTTCATTAATTCCATTTGGTCATATAAGTGAATTTTAAACAAATTATAAAATCATAACACAAATTTTCTAAATTTGAATAATTGAAGCACGCATGATTAATGAGATAGAATGTCGTTTATTATTATAATTATTTCAAAATTATACAGCAGTGGACAGAGTAAGAAAGTAAGCATAAAAATGTCAGTGTCACTACTCATCATCGTCATAGATCCATTCACTTTCTAGCAGTATAGCATCCAGCATCAAACAGATAGACACTAGCGCCAACCATTTGCCTTCTCTCACAAGCATATACTGGTTTTCTTCGTCCACCATCACCAGCTTGTATAATTGAAATTTTATAACAATTTACAAATATGTATGCACATCCGCGTATGCTTATACTTGTTGTATTCTGAGATTGACAACATATTCAAATAGTTTAGTCTTTCGCCCTTCAGGCACTCCGAGGAGGTGTGATAGTGCTTTGCTGGGATACTTTGATTGTACTGCACGTTTCAAGTATGGTTCAAAATTCGACAATACACTACTGTTATGCCACTCATTATTGGAAAAGTAAATATAGCCAAATCCTTTGAACAATGTATTAATGAATTCCACTATTCTCCTTCTATCCGTTGTCTTTGTCAAAAAATGGTATATTTGTCTAAGTGAGGAATTCATCCACATCAATACGCAACTATTGCCTCAATGCATAGCACTGCTCATCGCTGTCGAAATTTGCTTGTGTGTCATGTTTCAAACTGTTTGTCGTGTCCGCAGCATCCATCACAATTTTAGAACTCTCGAGCGTAAATTTATAAAATAAAATGCTAAGTCCTGAAAGAGAAAGATCGATTGCAAATACGACCTTTCGTGTCGAGAGGTGGAAGCAGACTGAAATTTAGCTGTAAAAGGTTTTCTATTTATACTTGAGGTGGGGGGGAGATCAATCTGTAAGTAGCAAAATAAAACTGAGTGAAAAAGACTTAGTCAGAATCCTCATTGAAATCATCGTGCAATATATGGTCATAATACATCCCAATGGTAAAAATTAATATGAAAATTTTAAAATGTTATACTACTTACAAAAATTTTAAGTAGTATAAACGATTTGCTTTATGTTCATGAGTTATCACATCAAGTTTGGTTGACATACGTTGTAAACATCAAAAGTTACAAGATAAAAACAAAAGTGACTATAATTTTATTATAAAAAAATATAAATTATATAATTATAACTTCCAAATTTTAACTGATTTTCAAAAACTTGGCCCTGACTTATGGCTATTAGAGTGTCTATCTATTTAATTTCATTTTACTATATAGGGGGGTGGTCAAAGGTCAAGTGGTGCGGTAGAATCCACTCTTCCTGTACTACTACCCACAATGTTAAATTTACTTTTATAAAATAAAAATAAATTAACATTGTGGGTTTATTCTACTAATACATAGGTGTGTTTGAATATGGTTGTATTTAAAGTCTGATTTCTTTTTAACTGCATTTGTTTTACAATTAATAAGTAGTTACTACTGTAAAGAAATGTGTTATGATATTTAAACTAAAGAAAAATCTATAGGTGTAATATACTCTTAATTATATATTATGTCTATATTTAAATCATTGTGTATAATATATTCGTATACTTATGCGTCAAATGACTTACTTAATGCAGTGAACAAGTATGTCATCTTAAATTGGTATTTTTTCATTTAATAAGGACAGTAGGTGATTTCAAGTTTTCGGTTCGGTTATCAGCACTGGTTGGGAATATCCAACCATTAAGTTAATAAGTCGATTATCAGCCGGTTAGTACTTAAATGACCTACTTTGTAACCGTAACCGGAAACTTGAAATCAACTTTCTAACCATGGTTATCTCATTAAATTTGAACAACCGGCCCGGTAAACGACCGATTATGGGCTGGTTATCATGTTCATGTTGCAGGACAAAAAATAACTCGCTTTATTTCTCTATCGATTGATTATTTCACTGGTTATCTATAAGTTAATGGTAGCAAATAAGAATTATCTACCTATCTTGTACGTTATATAAATACTTAACGGCCTGGTCGTTAACTTTCGAAAACCGGAGAGTGATTTCAAATTATCGGTTAGAATTATTATTCAATAAAATAATGGACGACGAAGTGAACAATATTTTACAGCAAAATATAGGACCAAGGGCTCCCAATAAACAACGCACTGCATCTATTTCGGATGAGGAAACTCCAGCACACCTTCGTATGCAACAGGAAGTGATCAACGGTTTAGCCGATGAATACCATGCCTATAGGCAGCAACAACCACATGTGCCTCGATATGCTACAAGCTATTCACATATTGAGAGTTTCCTCTACTATCTCGCCGGCGGTGGATATTATCGGCAATGCGGCATGGTTCATGGGAAAGCTACATCAACTGCATTTTTACACCTACACGAGGCTGCTGACTTCTTTTTAAATATCGCACGCCATTACATTCATCTTCCACAACGGCAAGAATTTGATGATTTAAGACTGGGCCATCTTTTATACAACGGTAGAAATGTCATTCCAATTGGCTTAGTAGATGGTTTCATACTTCATATACAACGTCCGGCACATTCAAATAACTCATTTTATTGTGGTCGTCCGGGGAAATCTTGTGATGCAATAAATATTCAGTATATCACTGACATTCATGGTAAAGTGCGACATATTATTACTGGTATTCCTGGGTCTGCACACGACAAAAATGCTATCGAATGGAGTGTGGATTTTTTGAACTGGCTCGATGAATTACCTCTCGAATTTTGTGTTCTAGGGGACAGTGCTTATGGAGGTGTACACGAAAAACTGGTTTCTATTCATCGAGCACCTAACACTCCAGAACAGCAGGATTTTAACATTCGAGCAAGCAGAATTCGTGTCAAAATAGAAAACACAATAGGTGATCAAGAAAACATTTGGCGGTCAATTATGAGGAAAGAAAATCGTTTGCCTGCTAAATACGATGCATTATTTCCTTCTAAATGTGCCATTGCTATCGCTGTTCTTCATAACAGATATACAAACCCCCGTTAATATATGTGTACCCAAATTTAGTTGATGTATGTAATGGACTCACGGACTCTTCTTTATCTGTATTATTAGAAATAGTAGTTTTTGCGTTTTTATATCTGATTTTATCTGATTATATCTGATTTTAAATTTCTATCTATGTATAGAAATAAAAATATTTAATAGATTTCAAATGAATAAGTCATGAAATATTTATTTATTTTTTACTCTCAGATAATATTTATTAGGAACATATAAATCAAACTTGACGTAACAGCATAATAATTTTATATAACACGTCATATTTAAGAACATATTATATATAAATCAAACAATAATATATAAAACGTCATATTTAAGTACGGATTAATAGGTACACATCAAC
>JAUZND010036748.1:0-21832 GCA_034780555.1 Coelogynopora nodosa
TCAAGCTCATTACATAACAAATTAATACAGATGGGTTTTAAGTCCCTTTTTAAAAGATTGAAAGCAGTCTATGCTTCAAAGGGAAAGTGGGAGGGAGTTCCAGAGTCTAGGAGCACAAACAGAAAATGCTTTGCAACCAAAACATTTAGATTTATAAGTTTTGACGTAAGCTAAATTAGGGGCTGAGGAATATGCCTTGTGTTATTAAACTAGGAAGGTTAATAGTCAGCAAATGTTGGAGATATATAAGTCCAGTTTTGTGAATAGCATGAAAAATAAATAGGATAACCTTGAAGATTATTCTTTTCTCGTTTGGTAACCAGTGCAGATGGTTGAGAAGTGGAGTAGAGGGAGCATTTCACTTTGATCGGGTTGTGATTCGAGCAGCAGAGTTTTGAATGCACTGTAGTTTATTGACGGATTTTTTGGATAAACCGACAAAGAGAGCATTTGAGAAATCAAGAGGAGTGAGCACTAGTGATACTACTATTAAAGTGCTTCACACACTCCTGAGGGATGAAGTGAGCAGTGCTTCTGATTTGGTGAAGCCAGAAGAAACAGCCTCTGCAGACATTGGAAATGTGATGTTTGAATATTAGTTTTCTGTCAAAAAGAATACCAAGATTTTGGGCAGATTCACAGGGTAAGATGGTAACCCCATTAAAGGTCAATGAAATCAGGTAGTTGGTGAGCGGTGAGGAGGAATGGCATAATAGGTTGGTTTTTGATGGATTAATTTTGAGTTTATTTGCAGACATTCACTGGAATATTGATTCTATAAGACAACTTTCAATATTTATGAGATTGTTTGGTGTTTCTTTAAGTTGGAGCCAAAGTTGGGTGTCATCGGTGTATAGGTGGTATTCAAGATTGAATGATTTGATGATTTTGGTTAATGGGGAAGTGTACGCAGAGAACAGTATGGGGCCAAGTACACTGCCTTGGGGCACCCCATAAGAGAAAGGATAAATCTTAGAGTTTGTAGATGCATGCACAGAGAATGCATGACCTGACAGATAGTCACTGATCCATGATGAAGCATCTCCAGTGATTCCAAACCAATCGGTGAGAGTAGCTATTACCTGGGAGTGGTTGATAGTGTCGAAGGCCGCTGTTAAATCAAGGAGAACCAGGGCAACACTATTCTTTGAGTCAATTTTAGTTAATATATCATCAGTCACATATAGTAATGTAGATTCAACACTGTGACCTGGACAATAGGCTGATTGTTGTTCACAGTATAGTTTATTTGTAGACATATGCTTGTGTAGTTTGATAGTCTGTCGACTATAGTATATAGAACCCAGTAATTCAAAACAAACAGTTATTTAGAGTAGAACAGCCAGAACTCAGGAGAATAGAGAACTGGTAGTAAATTTACAGTGGTATGATTATATGTTTGTGATGGATCACAAATTTGGATATTTGTATTTCTCAATCTATATATAGCCTGCAGAAATTAGTTATTTGTATTTCCGGAACTAGCCAGAAATCCCTGAACTAGCTGGAATAAACACCAAACTAACTGAAACTTTTTAATTAAAAAATTATAGCTCAAACTAACTGGAATAATAAGTATAATACCCTAAACTCTAAAGAATATTTGTGCAAATATTTAGCCAAAAATCCCATGGCCATATCATTATAGGTATACTATAGGTATAGATATTTGTTTAAAGCAATATCTATGGCTACATTTTTGTACAAATATTCTTTAGACCTAGGGTAATATACTTATTAATATTATTTTAATTTAGGTTTGGGATATATTTTATATAAATAAAAAATTTGCAACTAGTTTGTTATTTATTCTGGCTAGTTTATCATTTTGTAAAATAACCACAAATTTAGACAGTTTGCAGTACTTAATGAAATTAATCTTTAAAAACTGTATAATATAAATGCCAGTTGTAACAGCATTCATCAGCATTTTTTAGTTGAACTGGGATTTAAATATATGTGTAATATTTTTATTGTTTTTCAATTGATTGATTCCTTATTAATATCTTCTAGTATAGTAATATTTATAGTACTTTTATTTTGTATATATTTATTAGTGTTATGGTAAGTTCCCCACCATAACTTTTTCATAGTAGTCATTATTTTCATTGTTAATGTTATATTATATTCATTGTTATATTTGCCATTGTGATATAAAAACCTCACAACATTATTCAGCTGTTTAGAAATTATAATAAGTTTTGAAAATTTTTTAGATTTATTCTTATAAAAAATTTGAATATACTTACATTTACAATAATACTGAAATTTAAAAATATTTTATGATGATCTTTAAAAACATTACTATTCATTAATATTAGTATAGTGAAGTATTTAAACCATTAAAAAAAATTATTTACATTTATTTCAACTGCAAAAGTGAAAGTATTAAAAAAAACAGCATCATAATTTATTATATGTTAATAAAACAAAATATATTGTAGCATATGGATGAGGTTATCTACTTCAATCTCTCTGCACTTATTCACAATTTATGGTTATTATTTATAAAAAAATAGATTATTTTGTGATTTCAAATAGTTATATTTAGTAATAATCAATATATGATTAACAATTACTCTAGTTTAAAGTAATATCTATGGCTAAATTTTTGTACAAGTGTTCTTTAGAATATTATACTTATTATTGCAGTTAGTTCAGGATATATTTTTTATAAATAAAAAAGTTTTAGCTTGCTCAAAGATTTCAAATAGATATTTTTGGTAAAAATCAATATATGATTAACTATTTTTCTAGTTTAAAATAATGTATAAAGCAACAGTTTACACTAATATCCTTTAGAATATTATTAAATATTTTTATAATAATAATAATCCTTATTATTGCAGTTGTTTGGGATATATTTTTATAAATGAAAAAGTTGCAGCTATAGTTGTTGGTTTCTTAATCTTGGCATTTATCAAGATTAACTTGTTGTAATCTTCTCATTCAAGTATTGTAGTTATACTTGTTTTGCCTGTTGACAAATATCATTAACATTTTAACTAATTTGATTGACATTTTAATTATTTTTATTGATCTTTTAACTACTTCTATTGATGTTTTGACTTGTTGACATTTTAATGTGATCCTACTCACAAGTCATGCTGATGTACACATACATTTTTTAGCATCATATTTAAAAAACACTGTTAACCTAGTCAAAGAAATTGCTTGGCTTTAGTTTTTATTAAAACAATTTAATGCATTGTAACAAAAATAATCATTAATATTGTACCAAAAAACTAATTTATTTATGTTGGTGACCAATTAGGGACCATAAAAAATCCTTAATTGGTCAGTCCAGTTATGAACTTTGTTATGTCCCTAACTGGTCACCAACATTAAGTTTTTTAATTAGCATCATACATTTAAATAAATATTTTTAATATTTAAAAATGGTTCACAAACCATCTTTAAAACTCATATGTACTAATATAGCAAAATTAAAATATATTATTTTAATTTTACATCTACTAAAGTAACATTAATTAATATTAAATTATTAATTATATTAATTAACAACATACTAGGAGCCCTCTGGGTAGCATTATTGACAACTTAAAAAAAATTAAGTATTGTATGTTACCAAATTAGATCATTTAACTTTTAATTAGTAAAATTAAAAAAAAAATTCAGCACTGAATGCCATTTTAGAGGCTCAGCTCCTTACCTTTCCATGATCTGCCATTAATGTTGTTAGCCTACTTCCTTGGCTTTTTGTTTTGGCTGTTCTCATCCCTATATATATAGTGATACTAATACTTTCATTGTCACTACCTATATGCTATAGTATTGTATTTTGCAGATATTTGAGAGTGATTATAGTATAAAATAGAAAAAATTCAAACTAAATCCTAATAATATCTATTGGAACTAAAATTAGATATAAATTTTGTGCAATAATTTTAAGATTCCATATAATGAGTTAATAATAATCATATTTTGTATAAAACACTCTAAAATATGTATAATTCTCAATGATATAGCAAAAAGCATTAACTATAGTAAGGCATATAATAGTTTATGTCTAGGTAAACACTTATTATTATGTAAAACAATTATTACATGAAACAATTTCTGTAATTTATTTAAATCTGTTGTGAAGTCTGATACTTTTATAGTATTTTAAGATATTTACTTAATTTTATTCAAAATTTTAATATTAATTTTTTTTAATAAAACAATACTTTTGTTAAAAATGTATAATTGGAATTTTTAAAATATCCTTATTTATTTACCTTTTCCTTATGGATATTTCAGGTTTCCTAACAATTGATTTACTAAATAAGAAACCCACTGTGCAAATAAAAAATAACTGTACAAATAGGAAATAACATCTTATTGTCTGTAATAGATAGATGATTGATTTATTAATTTTCTGTGATGATTTTGATTGGCTGATAATGATATAGTCTTAGATTATTGTAAATATTTAGGTTTTATGGGAGTACTTTCAGTTTAATTGTTTTTAACACTATATTAGACAGGTTACTTGTGTTATCTGTTGCCTTACATATTTATTATTGTATTTAACTTTAATTTATAGAAATAGTAAATAGCATTCTATAGGCCTATTGTATTCTGTCTATTCTGAAATTTTACAATTTTGGTAAATACTGCATTTATGAGTAAATTTTATTCACATAATTATTATTTTACATAAGCTGATATATGTATTCATGTCCATTGTTCCTTATACTTCAATATTTGACAATTAATTATTTATATATTTCCAAACAATAAAAGCATTATTAATTGTTTTATCTATGTAATTGTATGGCAGTAATTTTTTTGATTGGTTTAGTATATTCCTCTTATTATTTATTACTTTTTTATGAATAGGAAGAGGTATTTTTAATGCTGACAATAGAGTAAGTTAATATTCTTCCTCTTTTTTACAAATTAAATATATTATTTGGACTATCATAATTATACACCTAACTTGCATCAAAAAACCAAAATGGATTTATTTAAGTTATAATTGATGGATCAAGTTTACAGCATTTAATATTCAAAATAGTATTTAATCATAAACTTCTAATCACATTTATAAACCTATAAAGCCATGATATGTTTTCTCACCATTAAGACTTTGTATCCTCATGGGGTCCACCTAACATAGGTTTTCCAATTAATTTTTTTGGCTGTAAAAATAATGACTTGAGTGTTTCTGACATCTCTTATTCAATTGTTTCATATTACTAGCAATTTTAATGAATACATTCAACTGCTCATACATAGAAAAATTAAGTAAAATAAAGAGAATCTATTATATATAATTGTAAATCAATAATATTAGTTGCCAGTAAATGTAATATATGTACAAGAACGTTTTTGAATTTCAAATTCAGTTTATTTTTGACAGTCATCAAAAGAAACAGTAGTTTATTTAATTCTATGTAGGAGACATGTATATGTCATCAACATGTTATGGATATAGTGGCGACTTTTCTGTCACCACTCCTAGGGAACAGGACACAGCGACCTTTATTTACTATAACTACATTTCATGGTAGTCATTGAACAGTAGAAGGGTCGATCTGCATCTCCTATTGATGAAGTAGCTAGATCAAGTGCAAGAGCATGCAGGAAGTGTTACCTTTTATGCCATTGATATGGGTATTGCATGCACAATATTATATATGTGAAGGGGCCATCTTAGAGATTTTCGGTGGGTCAAATAACAACTACACATTATATCAGTGGTGTCAACTCTACACTTGTGATCATTTTAGGGCGACCATTGATTTCAACAGGGTTGTTGTTTATCCAGGGTTGTTTTGTATCCAGGATAAAACAATTACAGGTTTTACAATCACTATCCTGATACAAAAGCAACATTTTGACACCACTAGTAATAAATGGTAAATCTCTGTTAATGGCCTGCATAGTGTAATGTATTGAGGAATACATGTTCGATGTTCATATTTTTTCCTAGTAAATTATCAGTCAAAGAAGTTGATGTGAAGAATCTGTACATCATAATATTCCTTCCATGCAAAACATTATTATCGAGGTGTTGCACCAATATAAACTATGCAATATGTTTACTTCATACTTGTCATTTTTATATATGAGCTTTTAGTAGAATGACTACAGTTTCAGCCACAAGTCTCTGTCATGGACCATCAATTTGGCGTCATGTGTAGATGTTACCTATGATACAATAGTCTGTTCAGCTTTCATTGGCCAACCATAGTTTAATGCCATACTTTCCATGCTTTTTCGGCATGTATTTCCTGAATGGACAATTACCACTGAACTTAACTAGCTGTTTGTCAACTATGATAGTGCCACCAGGTATAAAAAAAGAGTTTCCTGCTTTATAGTTTTGACAGAACTTTACAAATATTATGTTGCTTATGCATTTTAAACTTTAACCAATTTTTTAAAATTTGGTTATAATAGATAATTAATAAACATCTCACTAGTCATTTATACAAATCCTTTATGTAGAAATTTGAAAAATATAGGAAAAGGAACTATGTTTACTTCATACTTGTCATTTTTATATATGAGTTTTTAGTAGAATGATTCGAATTTAAAAAATAGCACTAATAGGAATACACTTGTTACAAAGTCATAGAGTGTAGTTTAATGTAGGATATTTAGCGATGACTGCAGAAGTGTTAATTGTTGCAGATAACTAAATTTTGTTTATTTGGCACACAAATCCAATCATTTGTGTTTGTGAAATCATCCAAGATTTCCTAATATGGCCCTACCATATTACTCTCATACTTATCCAACAGAATAAACCTTAAATGATAATGCTTGCATTATCAAAGTCAGAATAGCAATACTAAATATAATTGTCATTATCTTTCTCATGCTTTAACTATTATTTATTATAAAGGCTATATATAAACATTGGGTTAAAATTATTTTTATTTAATATATAGTAGACCCAATAAATTTTATTTATATTCTAACACATTTGTAACTTATACTGTTAATTATTCTGCATACATTCACTCATACATATATATTATTATACTGCAATATAATAAGCATATCAAATATAAATAAATTTTCAATTTTTTTCATAAAATTACAAATTATTTATTTTAAACTATATTTTATGAAATATAAAACAATTTTCAGTGGTAGAAATAAGGATTTAACTTGCGCTAGTCTGGCTAAATGTTGAGTGGTTTAAAAAATTTACTACATATTTTGAATTTTTTTACTACTCCACCAGACTAGTGCTATTTCCACCACTGATTTTCACAAAGAATTTTTTTTTAAACTTTCTGTATATAAGTGAAAGAGATGAATACTACATGTGCAGTAATTAGTTTAATGAGTCTGTTTATTTCAACCTAACATAACCATTTCAATGTAATTTATTCAGTTGTTGTGATGGTTCATTTCAGTTTTGATATTTGATATTCATAGTTAAAGATAGAATAACTACCCTTCCCTTGAAATATGGTACTTCTGCTTAACTTGACATTTATACAGATATTGTCATGGACAAAACAAAATTATTTGAGTCATCAAATTGGTCATAATGTAATACATTTGGCTACTCTTTTTTTCTGAAAAAACGACTGCCCCTAACTACTACAATATTTGTAAGGAAAATTTGTTTGAGGTAAATCATTTTATGTAACAACACTATCAAATTCTTCGCGTGGAGTATTCTTCAACTGAACTATAAAGCTAGATGTTTATCAAATGATATGCCAGTAACTATCTTATTATACAATATCACTGATATAATAATAGACATAATCAAACTACCACATATTAGCAAAACTTATATAAATATACCTTTGCATTTTTTCTAATTCTACCTAAAAGTAAACTATTGATTATAAGCTAACATAAATATATGTTACATAAATTGCTTATATTAATTATCTATAAAAGAGCAATGTCTTCATTAATCAGTTTGTGTTTAAAAAATTAATTAAACTTTTTTCCCACAAATATAATAGAATATACTGGTACAAAATAAATATAAACTCTGTTGTGGTGGGTAGCATATTAGGAAATTTTATTACTAATTAAGGAGTCATCTATTAACTATTAGTACAACTATAATAGTGATACTGGCTCATAATAACATAGATGCCAGGTGCAGATTTAGAGGGAAAAAATTAAAATATGCCCTTCTGCTGAAAAGATTAGAGTTGCTAACATTGATATCACTCCCTGTCCCTATAGAAAATGGTTTGATTCATCATTCATCACTATATTGGTACACAAAGGACCATTGTGTTAAGTCAATCCGCACAGTGTTGAATTGCGACAATAAAAATGGTTCAACAGATTCCATATTACTTTCAGATGCAATATGACATAAAACTTTCTGCCATCTAACTAAATATACTCATTAATCTCTGAAGTAAAATATACATTTTCAAAATGACAAGCTAGTGGAGCTGATACACCAGTGGTCTATTACTTTGAACTAAGTGAAGTAATATTATGTCAAATGATTCTTACTTATACATATGTATACGGATGAAATAATGTTTATCCATATTCTATCCATTTATTATAATTAAATGTGTTCTGTCTGTTTAAATATATCTCTCTAAATGTCGTAACATTTGCAACCATTATTTTTCAATTACATTTATGTAATTTATTATTCGTTCCTATAACTTAAGACAGAATTATAAATTAAAACCCACTAATCTAAATTAGACTGGAATGTCTAATATTATCGATATCTAACATTATATTCATGCATTGTTCTTCACTTGTGACTACATTTCAATATTTAAATAAGTTAGCTTTTTGTTTCAGTTTTATCAGATACTGTTTGAAATGTCGATAATCGATGATAATCAAGTAAGTACTTCCTGCTGTTAACACACTTCTTTTGTTTTTCTATTTTCTTGTTTACTTAAATGTTAACACTTATAAACGCAAAAACAATGCTTTACTAATTATTCAGATTTGTTCGAAGTATATATGTCTGTTTTTATAACGTTTTATTAATATCAAATATTTTATTAATAATACCTAGCTAATGGTATAATTTAGAAAATAAAATATTTATAATATATGATTTCAATAATATGATGAATTTAAACATTAACAATATTTTTTAATAATATTAATTTTTAACTGAAAATATATTTCAATTACTTTATCTGTGTTATGTTAAAAAAATATATATTTGATTTCCTGCCATGTTTAATGACAAACAGGTTGTGCAAGATACAGAATACGTTTCTGAGTTTGAATTCAGCAGCGATTCTCAAAGTGAAGAAGATGGTCGGGAAAGTTTACCAAGGTAAAGGCTGAATGAATAGTTTTTGAATTTTTGTTATTTTTATCTCAGTCTCAGTAATAAGACTGTACCCCCTTACCTTTATATCTTTATATCCTTTGAAGTAAAATAATTAAATCCGATGCATAATATTACATACTTTGTTTTATACTTGGTTTACTATTTTTTAATTAGCAGTTGAAATCTTGCTTAAGAAATATCAAACTACAATGTAAGATTTACGTAGGATTACACGAAGTATAATTATTCGTTTTAAATGTAGTGGCATTAGTTAAGTTACATAAACTAAAGTAAATAATGTAAAATAATAGTAGAGTCTAGATTTACATTTCTCATAGTTTGTTCCAAACTTCACACATCAATAAGTTGATTTTATAATTATTTCTGCGTATCAGTTTTGTATTCAGTTTTGTCAAGTTCTGTTCTGTGTTCGTGTTATAGTAGTATCAATGATACATAATTTATCTTGACTTGAGAAAAAACTAGACAAATATATTGATAGAGCCTTGGCAAATTGCACATCGTGTTAAATATAATGTTTTTGTCATGTCAGATTGCAGAAAATAATAGTGAATAAAAAACATTCATTGTAGTTAGATGATTTGTGGGATATAGAATGAAGATTTTAATAATATGATTAGAGTCAAATATTTTTTGTGAAATTTACTAACCTTCTATTTATTGATCATATCTTTCACTTGTGCTATTTTTAAGCACTTGGTTTTATCGTTATTTTATTAAACCGTAACACTATTTTTGTTATAATTTAACACTTTTTCTTAGTTACTAAAGTCGGTTGAACACTTTTGAAATTGTTATAAATATGTATTATTTAAGAAGTTACTTATTCCTTGCTTCAACTTTGAATAATATTTTTTGAGAGCTATTACAGTAAAATGCTAAATTGCTCAACATTTTGTAACATAGAAAATTCAGTGGTGTATAGGAAAGTTATTAAAATGGGGGACGAGGTATATAAACATATATTTAATTAACTAATTGTGTAGACATTAAATGTAGACATATATTAGTATTGATGTAATTTATTAACAATTATGATATGATATGTGTTAAAACATTGAGCTCGGAGGATACTAATTTCCAGCCGGCTGAAGAAGAAAAAGAAAGGGAGGTGGGGGGCTCGACTGCTTTGTGACTTCGTCAATACTATCTATAAAATAATTAATCTTTCAAAAAAACATTTATTTTTCATATTTACTTATTTTTTTCCCTAAAGTTTGCCCGATCAATCGGATGAGTTGTACAAGAAACCGGTAACCTTGGCAATAAATAAAGTACCACGTGGCCAAGGCAAACATGATTTGATGGACCAAGAACGCAAAAAGTGAGAAGCCATAGCGGTGTCAAATAATATATTTAAGATAATGAGAGATTGTTGTGGCGTAAATATGATATGATTTAATTTATATATTTTAAATCTGGAATGTATTTTTCACTTTTCAGAAATGAGTCATTTGCTCAACGGGGTCATCTACTCAGTATGGACGCTGTATCCTTAATAAATTTATTTGTAACTAGCCTTTTCTGTTGGTAGATCTATTCCAAGTGAAATTTTTTATCTTTATACTAGAAGAACTAGCATGTGTCATCACCCTCCCTTCCACCATAATTACCCCCTCCCTCCTTATAAAGAATTGGTCACTTTTTTGCGTTAAAATTTTATTGTAATTGTCATTCACTCAGAACTGTAAATTTTTTGTTGTTACCAGTTCTTATTGATTTATTTTAATCAGTTTAAACTTATTATCAGTAATAAGTAATCGGAAGTATAATATACTTCATATTTTTTCATTATTGTTTACCTTAAATTTGCACATATTGATTTATTTTCAAATTTTCTACATCTCTTTTTTGATTAATTTTCTTTAGATAAATTATACTGGTCAGTTATTCTTTATTCAACTCTCTAGTTTAGCCACTCATGCTATACACTACAGTTTACAAACTGGTATTACGTCTTTTGTATCTCCGTGTACATTTAGAATGGTTTGTATTATTTACCTGACGAAGCATATCAAAATAGCCTCACTTATGAAACATTGAAGTTGACTTTAAAAAATATGTGTTTTATTTAGAGTCTTATATTACCCGGTTTAAGATATTCTATTATGGATGATTTACCAACTAGTTGTATGTGACTTTTTCTATATAGAACTTATTTTGCTTAACAAATATTATCAACGATTAGTACACACGGCATAAGAAATTGGTCAACGATTATCTGGTTCTCTATAACGGAGCTTGGGCTGAATTTAAACGAGATGAGTAAGTTGTAATGTAATGAAAATAGCTTTGATTAAATAATAAATATATATATTATTGTTTGTTTAGTTTTATTGTTAGTCTTACATTTAATCTATTATTAGTTATTATTTGTATGAAAAAAATTCTAATATAGTTTGTACTTTAACCATTCTTGTCAATTTACATCGTTACCCGAATTGTAGAATTTAACTCGGAAAATTTCTTTTATATAATTTACAATTGGTACAGCTTGATGTACTAACATAACTAATTTTCATAATATAACTAATAGAATAGTCATAAACGATACTTTGATACATAATTATATGTGAAACCAACTTTAACATCTATAACAAGAATCAATAATTTTCCTTAAGCAAATTGTTAATTTTTTTAATTAAGTAATCAATATGCCTTTAGTTTGTTTCAAGACTAATATAATATGTAAAATGATCATATATTTAATTTGGTTAAAATCAAGACTTGTTGGCTTTGAAAACATTATGAAAACAATTATAAATAAATCTAAATAGATGCTGTATAATCGGAATAATGTAATAAGAAGTGTATTGCAAAAATAAACAAACTTTTATTAATTATATATATGTATAAATCAAGGAAATCTTAATCTAAACTTTCATAAAATATGTTTATATATAAGTTAAAATGAGCTTAATAATACTAATATTTCAATTAATATTGCCAGTAAATTAAGTCTTATGATTCAAATAATAAATTTAATGTCAATATTTACGCAAAAAGTCTACTACTATTAAATATAACATGCTTGGAATAATATTAAGTACAAAGTAACATACACTTATGTAGATCATTGCATCAGAATTTAAGTTAACCAGTTTCCCTATCGGTGGAGACAAATACATTTCGGTTTTATATTTTAGGTTTATATCTTAGCTTTTGATTAAATAAATTTGCACGGTTTTGGAAATGTATAAAATACAATTACTATTATTTTTGCAGTTTAAAAATTATCTATTTTGGCAGATATTCTGAATAGAAATTGTTTTAATTATAATATCAAATATTACTAATTTAACATATATCGACCCAATACGTTTCACTTTCTCCTAACTGTAATATGGATTGATACATCGTCTATGCTAAGTTCCCATAGTTACAAAACTTTG
Organism: Coelogynopora nodosa; assembly: GCA_034780555.1. Taxonomy (NCBI): domain Eukaryota; kingdom Metazoa; phylum Platyhelminthes; order Proseriata; family Coelogynoporidae; genus Coelogynopora; species Coelogynopora nodosa. The sequence goes on from JAUZND010036748.1 coordinate 12,667, forward strand.
AAAATCCGTGTAGTGGGTAATCAAATATCAAGAAGTAACTTACTATCATGTGCGTTGTTTTAATGTTTTCATATCACTAGCCTATATAAATGTTTTGATGTTATGAGTTTATTTGAAAATTAACTGTCATAATAAGAATCATACTTTGAATGACATTTCTATATTGGTATTATAGTGTAATCGTTGTTTTTATTGTGATAAAAAGTTAAAAAATCTTTTACAGTTTCTATATCATGTAAATGCAAATTTCGACGGTGTGGTAGAATTATTTTTAAAAATATGGACCTTTTACTATAAAAGACAGAATTTACTAAATGAAATTAAGTTGAATTGTAATGTTGTGATGTGATGTCTATTTTTTGATTGTCTATTGAAATGAAACATTATTATTTAGCATTTACTAATATATGTATAATCAGTAAATATTACTCTTTGAAATCTAAATTTATATTATCACAAATATTTAATTTGTTTATGTCAGTATTTTTTCATTTTATTGCAACACGCAATTACATATTACGGATTATATTTTTATAAGTTTTACTTTTCTATCTAATGTTTTTCTATTCAAACTAGTTTGTACATTTTAAATTGCATTACTTAAAAACTAGTTTGGTATTTTTTGAAATGTAAAAACTTATTGTTCTATATGCCTTTTGCCTTCATCAGATCTGCAGATCGCAGAGACATCGATATTATCAAAGAAAACCATCGATTTTTGTGGCATGATAAAGACGCCGCGGATTCCTGGTATGTGGTTTTAATTTATTGATGTGTTACCGGAATTTAATATTTCCTGTAAAAGAAGATAACACTGAAATTTTTTTATTATTATTTATGAAATTTGCAACATTATTTATTAGAAGTGAGATTGGTGAAGTTTTCTAAAAAAAAAATTTTGTTTTAATAGCACACAATTTATCATCAAATAACAGTGCTGCAACAAGATGCTATATATATTTTCAGCTGTACTATTTTCCTGTGATATCTAATTTTCTCACATTTTATACAATAATTATTTAAGTTTTGTGTGTCGTTAAACTGAATCCATTAAAATTACAATTATTTAAATCTATATATTTGATCACCTTCGTAATATAACTAGTTAACTTTGCACTTGATTAAATATTAAATTTAAAAAATTTATAAACTGATTAAATATTTTTTAAATTCATTGTTAGGAATATTTATATACAAAAGTATAATAATAAATTAATCGTTAACCAAGCATTTCTATATGCTTACGATAGTCAAGCGCAATTTTTAATAATTTTAAAATTATGTAAATTTAAAAAAAAACTTTTTTAATTGTAATTTCCAACTTAATACAATTGACACCTTATGATTTCTACAATACACATATTTTATTGTACATATATATTATACATATATAGTTACTATAAATGGATATAAATTATTGTTCATCTGCCTATGTCATGTAAAATATACATGTGATCGTTGGTTAATGCACGTTATATTGATTCTGTGATATTATTTTCATTTTGGCCTGTGCTGTGGCAGCACTGTAATAATGATATTCATAGTTGTTTGCGTGCGCTTCATTAATTTAATCATATTTTAATACCTATTTATCTATTTAACCATGCTGAGGTATAACGTCCTGTCCAGATAATTTCCTTAAACAAATAACACTAAATATTTGTAAAATATCGATTATTATATTTTACGTAACACGAAATATGAAACAATTGTATTATAGCAGACATGGGATTGTTTAGGCTTTTTCAGGCTGAAAGGGTCATTTTTCACAGTCATCCAAAAATGATATAAAATTTCAAAGGGGGAGGGGGGGTTGGTGCATGTGATACATATTTTCTAATTAAATTTTACTGCTTTTTGTTATTTCACATTTGAATTATGGTGAACTATAATTCTAAATTATATTCTCTTATGTTATTTATCTAAACTTTCAATGTCTGAAATGTGTCACTCCTTCTTTAAAATTATCTAATTTATATGGCTGTTAATATACTATTCTTATACTGTATATGTCATTTATTCACATGCATTTTTCATGATTTCAAATGGTCCTCAGACTCTCGTGAATTGCCCTCGGAAATGTGTCTTATCTTAAATATCAAATACACAACTCCTCAAAATTATATTCCTCACCGATGGCTATCAGTCTATGAAGTTTCGCTGGATGTTGTACGATTATTTGATGCTTTCACTATTTTCTACTTCTCTTTTATCATCATTCAACAAGACAAATGTGCCTACTATCCCAAGATAATGTAGATTCTACGAAGAAGGGATTGTTCCCAAGAATGCAAAGCTAGGATACGAGAAATTTGGATCAATTTACGACATCGGACAGACAATTAAAGGTAAAACCAGAAAGGAGAAAATCATCAACTTCTTTCTTCAAGGCAAGAAAAACTACTAATCCTGAAAAAATATGTTCTTCTTTTTCAAACTCATGAACCACTAATTCATAAGCTTCATTATGAACAAGTCAAACTTTTACGATGGTTCATGATGTGCTTCATTTAACCTGAATGCATTACAACAACAAGTACAGCACTAGTATCTTACACCATCAACTCAACAGACAAGTTTAATCAAAAAGATTTCTTTTTGGGAACGAAGACAAGGTTCATGCTAACAGAGATAACTCCATGTGAAAAAAATACTTATATCTCAAATGTGGACACTGCTTTCACTTTCTGTTTGCAAATAAAATTGCCAATTGACAACATTGATCTAAAACTATTATCATCGATTAATCCATTAGCAAGAGGGCACAGCTTGACCATGTTTTACTTACTCAGAATACCGTCAATTTTGCCAACGGTTATTTCTGCACATGAACAAGACTAATTTGATTTGTAGGTTCGAGAATACAGTTCTGACTTGACACTACAGCCAACGATTTCTGAGAGGATTGATGTTTGGTGGAGTGTTTGCTTTATTGCCATGTTTCCATGGTCCTCGAGTCGAGAGTACTTTCAGTGTCATGGAGGAGATTCTTGACTCTCAATCTGGTCGTTTGAATATTGAAACTCTAGATGCTATTCAAACTATCAAATATGGGCTGAAGGCAGTAGGGAAATCCGCCGTTGAATATTTCACGCGCAATGATATTGCATATGATCCTGTTGATCCACAACTTTCAATAAACATGCGAACTGCTTCAAAAAGGAGATGTCTGGCATATGAGGAGGAGAAACGAAAGAAAGAAGTAATATTGAACATGTTGGCTCTGAAGAAAGTTCAGGTTTTATCCCAAAAAATCAAGAAAGTTGCCAAATTAGCTGCTAAGAAGGCAAAGAAAGCCCATCATATTGGAAATATTAATCAGCTTGTTAGAAATATGTAGTATATCTACATATAGTATAACCTTATGTGCACTGTGTTCATAATACATTTTATTTTAACTGCAATTTTTTCTGTTCTGTTTAAGGTATTTGTATTTTATATATATTATCTCTTCTATAGTTTAATTATACTGAGTTCAGGTTATTTGATTTGTAATTGTAAAAGTGTTAAGATTTTTCATTTTGGGTTCTTCTAAGAAGTTCAATATTTTTTAAGGATATATGGAATTGTTTAATTAAAAAATACATATAAACATATTCTTTGGCTTTTACAAATCATTATAATGTATTGTACATTTTATTTTACAGAGTATTTTTATGTACACATTTTCATTTCATAACATGGTCCACTATGTTGATGTTTCAGTTGCCTTAACCAACCTATTCTAATTTTAGATGAATTTCATTTTTTTCATGATAACCTGTATTCTGCGAAAAGTTAAAAGATCTTCGTCAAGTATAGGATAAGTGGAAGACATTGTATATTTAATTGCTCTGATTCCTTTCTCCAATTTTGATGTAACTAAGTAATTAAGACTAAAATAATTTATGGTTCTGAATATTATCATATACTATGTTACTTATCAAATTACTAACAAATACTATGTTAAAAAAACTCTTATTTTATTTTTCAGAAGACATTTATTTGTCAGAATATTGTAAATTCACTTAGTATAAGAGTGTGAAAATGATACCTAATACTGTTATACAAACTATGTAAATTACAGACCATATATTAATGCTACTTAGTAACAAAGTTACTAAGAATATGTATCCAAATATTATATATTTACACATAAAGGTATACAATATTTAAACATTTATTTTTATCTTTTAGCAAATAGTAATAATTGATGAGAATTTTTATAATTATAAAATTATACTTACTTGTACCATTTAGTTTTGGGGAACATTAAATAATTATGTTTTTAAATAAATTGATCTATAAATATTTCTAAATTCATACACATATTATTTATTGTTTAACCTCCACAATTCTAGAATAGTAATTAAAGATAAATTGCCAAGTAAAGTTGTCAAATATATAGCCAATATAGTGTAAAAAAATATATTTTATTGTACAATTTATACTTACATAAATAAAAAAATTAATATATATATACATAATATTCTAAGTATCTTTGTTTTTTTCACTTAATAATTTTGTTCAATTTTAATAAATTTTGAAAATTGTAAAATGTGTAATATGAAAGTAGTTTCCCAAACAAAATATTATAAGATATATCTAAACACCTATTTATATGCATTATACATAATAAAATTTTCACGCGCTCCACAAGGTTTTTTAAGCTAAGCTGACCACATAGTCATGACACCCTCAACGACTTCTTGTTATAAAATTATACATTTCAGGCTTTTTTTGGAAGTCCAATCCCACGCCTGATACATGCCAGTTTTGGCTTTCTTTATATCGAAAAATGTTATAAAGCACAAAACCAAAACATTGCATCATACTACCTAATGAAAACAATTTTTATAGAATCAGATAATTATATTATATTAAAATGTTTACATACCTTATAAACATCAAATAATATAATCAAACCTATTTATTAATTATATATCATATTTAAGTATTTACATTATTCATATTCCATTTTAAATAATTATTAAGCTTTCAATTCTAAATATAATTGAATAAAATCTGTGACTGTTCTTTCCACCAAGAGATGTAGGTATATTCTTTAATAGTTTTTCAGTTAATTTCAATTCTTTAAAATGAAAGATCTTTCATTTTAAAGAATTGAAATTGAGATCTATCTCAATTTCAAACCACTCTTTGCAAACAAATCTTTTTTAGTACCTAACATCATTAAATATAGATTTTAGTATTTTTTAATTTCCATTTTATAATTATTTCAATAAAATTCTGAACTTCATACTTATAAATCATTATTGTCTATGGAAGCAGTAGATGATAAAATTCTATTTAATTCCTTAACACAACCGATTTTGATCATTCTTGAGATTCATTCAAAAATAAAATATATAGGGGTAGGGGGATTCACTTTTATATACCATTTATTTATGTTATATTTCTAATTTCAAGTAACAAAAATTCATTTTTTTTTACTTTGTTCACTTTATTATTACTTTTTTTTGCTTGCTTTGTTCACTCATTATTATTTTGAAATATTCTAAAGAAATTTGTTATATACTTACCATTATGTATATTTGACTAAATTTATATTTATCCGATGAATATTTAATTGCATAATGATTAACTATTATTATGAAATCATATTATGTCATATATAATTATAGTCTAAAATAAGTATTAGTTTTTATCTCTACTTATTATTATCTTAATTTGCGTCATTTTAGGATTCTCAATTAATATTTGTGTTATATTATTTTTTACTCAAACTTGACCTTTTGTATTTTCAGACTCTTGAAGGTCCTGAAATAGAAGAAGCAGTTTCTGGTAAACAAAAGTTAATTTTTGATCAGATCATAATTGATTGAATTTTTTGGTATTTTTTAAATATTTCCATTGCCTTATATTTCAGCTATTTTTCATACAGTCTTGCTTCACCGTACTCTCCCTACAGTGAGTATATGAACCACCTATTTATAAAAAAAATTCTCATTACAAATTTGCTTTTGATCTTTTTATAGCTAAATTTTAAAACTGGAAATGTCAGTTACAATTCCTATTTGGGTACTCGAGATATTGACTGTGAACATTTCAAGTTGACCTACGTAAGTTCTCATAAGATTAAATAATATGTTATTTAAAACTTTTTTTTTTAAAGTATATGATGTAATTTTTCTATTTTTAATGTTTTGTTGAATTGTACAAATGTACAAGTTTGAATCATTTTGTTGTCCCGTTTGGTTTCTATTATAATTATAAAAACTTATACACAAAATACAGAATGTTGGGTTAAAAATGAACACTAAATACTGTAATCAGTAATACAGAAAATTTACGAAAAATATATAATGGAAAGAAACTGTATTAAACAAATAATGGTTAAAAATAAAGTTATAGATGATGATTAAAAATACACAACTTGTTAATGATGCGAACGCAGTAAGCTAAACCAGTTCAGACATGAAATATGACATAGGATAAAGTACCATAATGTTTAAATTTAGATTGGTTTTTTAAAAAAATTCAACTTGGAGGCATTTTCATAAACACTTGTAAGTTGGATAGCGCCATCTGAATTGAATACGAGAGGAGTTGGATAACCAGTCAAGGCCTTTGAGAATAGTTGTGATATTAAGATGCGAGTGAGGCAATCATTTTAACAATTCTAACGCAACAAATTTGGATGTTTTGTTCTATTTGAAATTGAATTTATATACAGTGGAAAAATTCCTGAGTACCTTAAAAAGACCATTAATTGTTGTATAAGTTTTAGCAGAGAACTTAAATAATTAAAAAAAAGTACGTAAATTTAATTCAGTATTTATTTAACATATGTTGAAGATATTGATTCATAAGATTTATTTTACATTCGAATAATTTGAAAATGTAATTAGAACTACATTTTAAAAATATGTAATATAAATAAAGTAACCATAGTTGCTTTTGACCATTTTAAGCATTAGCGTTTGAGGTGTATGCTTCTAAATAGGTGCATTAAAATTATTCTATTGTTTGCTATAAGTGTATATTTGTATTTTTTGTTTATGAAACATAGCTTTTCATCATTAGTTATCAATTCATGCCATGCCTTGGTCAACCATTGAATATTAAAGTAACAGTTGCGTTCCAAACTCCACATATTTCATTGTCATTGAAACGTTGCTAATGTGACGCTATGGTTACCGTAAACTCATAACTCCCCGCACTGCACTGGTACTTGATAGGTGTGCGTGTCCTCACAAGAACTCATCAAGAACGTCTCCGACCACGTCCGCTCATTCTCCCAGTCTCTGCGTACGGAGCACCAGTCTCACCCCGAGAGTCGCGGCACCATAACTCTTGAGTTCGTCACCCAACGGAAGGCCAGCTGGGGGATTGGGGGGGACCCGTCACCATGGGAGAAGTGGATTATTAACGTGGAGCTTAAGAAAACAATTTCAGAAGCGGGTAAGGGATGTCCCCATAGCATCAGTTGGTTGCGAATTATAGAAAATTAAAGAATAAATAGCTATATACTGTATATTATGTTTAAATTATTTAAAACATTACATTTATTCCCATGTAAAAATCCATGTAATTATTTATTAATGTTTTTGCTTTCACTATTAGTCTTGAGGCAGTGATAGATTTTCACGAAAAATAATCTTAATTTTATTTCGTTTATTTATAATTAGGAACTTTTTTTGTCATTTAGAACTTAGAACAAGATATCTTATTGTATAATTCGTCGCATTGGTTAATGCTTAAAATAAACCACAAAGACTTTTAATGTAATACAATAGTGTGGCGTGCTATACATGTAGCTGTCAAACTATGTCTACACATCCTGTTTATTTTAAATTATAAATAGAAAAAGTTTTAACTACTACAGACGGCTTTTATTGTTACAACACCGCACCGATTGTAGACACCAGACTTAGCGTAAACAATTTTGATTTAATGTTCATACACAACGCATGTATAAAACGTTTGTCTGAAGACGGGTGTGTGTGTGGATGACACTTTCACATGAACAACCAGTTGACAAGAGAGTCTTTTGATATCGATAAAATGTCACTATCAATAGAAGTATATGCATTAAGTTAATGTGACATCAATGTACTAATATACCTTCTTTAAACAATAATTATACTTATTAATTATAATTAGTAACATTTATAAATATAGGGTGGACTAAGGCCTCATAAACCGCTAAATTTGCAGCCTGGGTTCAAATCTTAGCTATGCTGTCCTGAGGTTAATGTGAGTTTTCTGTCTGTTGAAAATGGTGATATTGATAGCAAATATCTGAATGCTGATAACAAATCTATTTTTAAAATAATAAGAAAAAGAATAACCATATAAAATCACATAGAATAGTTTAAAAAAATGTGAGTACAAAATACAGATTCTAGAAAGTATTTGTTTAGACAAACATCCAATAAATCAGACTAAATTGAGTTAAAACAACAAATCCGAGAATTTCTTAAAACACTAATTCTAACAGCAATTTTACTTACACAGTAAAACAGCCCTATAGAACATGACCAGACGGTAAGTCATGCTTGTGAAACATTTTGAGCCAAAGACAGAATGAAAAAATGGACCTAGTATAAAAAAACAATAAGTCATTTTTGTTGTTGTGCCCCTTGGTTTAGGACCCTCAGCGACGTGTTTAGTCGATAATAAATCATATTTTTATAACATTTCATATTTACAATATTTTTATATAATTTATAATAATATTGTCATTTAAGTAAATTTTATTTTACAAATAATGATGTCATTACGTTTCAACTACTCATTGTTATAGTAAGTAGAATGAGTATAATGTTCATTAGCTTTAAAATACCAATATGGCGTATAATGCCAAAATGATTAGAAATATTAAAATATATGGGAAGCAGAAAATTTAAATTGATTTTTTACTGAATCTTGTCGATCTGGTAGTATTAAAATATTCGATTAAAATGGAGGAAAAAAATTGTTGAAAGGGTTAATGGAAATATTAGTTATATGGAGTTTATTAATATTACAGTTCGCTGCTACAAGGTCTAAGTGGCCTAAGCGCCATTTTTCGAAATTTGATTTTTTTTCATAATTATTATCATTATTATATGGTCTAACGTGTGTCCAAGTTTTGGAGCGATATATTTTTTTCTATAAACAGTTAATATGTTGTAAGCGACAATTTCTGGTTGAACCCCTACCAGGACTATTTGTTGTAAGC
>JAUZND010036759.1:0-21830 GCA_034780555.1 Coelogynopora nodosa
AGTCAGACTACCGCGATTAGCTGACTACCAGGCGCCTGGTATTCAGGCATTAAAGCGCCTGAATTTTATATCCTGCATGCCTGAATATCAGGCTCCAGCGCCTGATTTTCAGGATTAACGCGCCTGCTTTTCAGTATTCATGCGCCTGATTTTCAGGATTAACGCGCCTGATTTTCAGTATTCATGCGCCTGATTTTCAGGATTAACGCGCCTGATTTTCAGTATTTATGCACCTGATTTTCAGGATCCATACGCCTGAATTTTCACTATCCATGCGCCTGATTTTAAGGATTCATGCGCCTGATTACCTAAATTTACTTGCCTGATTTTCTGAGTATAAGCGACTGATTATCTTATATTATATAGTATACAGGTGTTATTAAAAATATTAATTTAATGGAATTTGTAAACAAAATACAGTATTCTGTATGCAAAATATAAAAATTACACTAAATCAACCCTCCCCCCCCAAAAAAAAAAGAACGGTTATCAGAAAACAAATATTCCTCGTCAATAATTAAACAAGCTGTATTAAAATAAATTTTATAAATTTCATCAAATTTTATGCGAATTGGATATAGTTATTGTTATATTATACTGTTAACATAATAAAGTATTTTTTATTAAAAAGTATTTTTAATAATTAACACAGTATTTTATGTGTAGTATCATTAGCTATAGATTTTTCCATTATCAAAATTTTTGTTTGCAACTAACATATATGTTGAATTAATTTCTAAATAAAGTTGTAAAATATTTACCATCTTAATACGTTTGATAGTTATTAAAGATGATTAGAAATTATAATGTGATTTAGAATGAGTATTATATGTAACGGTGTTTGAGAAGTTAACATATAAATACATACTATTAATTCTAAATGAAATAATTTTGATTCTCATACTAGTGGCACTTGAATCTGTCACCTTGTTTAATTTATATTGTTTTAAGCATCCATTTATTTAATGATTTAAATATACAGTCTGGTCTCGATAATCCGACGCCTTTGATTCCCTTTAATAATGTCTTATATTTTAAAATAACGGATTTTCGAATTTAGTCTTAAAACATGAAAAGTAGGTACTTGAGACATTAAGTATGCATGTACATACATACATATTGCCTATATATAGAGACATCGATATTGTCCAACTTCTGATTTATATAAATAAATGACGATGTGCAGTGTTAAATACATTGTAGTAGATTCGACGACGTGGTTGTTATATTATATAATGTTAAAATACAACTATCACAGTATTAACAACATTCTTCGAATGAGTAGTACTGTATATTTGTTTTGTTGAAGTAAAAAGACAGCTTTATAATAGATTCTTGACATAGACATACTCTACGATGGATAAATGATGCTAAATTGCATTAAAAGTAAACGAATTATCTGTAGAAATGATGACGGAGTAGAATATCAATAACCGATTATCCAGATTTAACAATTATAACAATTATAACATATATAACAATTATCCGTAACTAAGTACTGTGATGGATAAGCGAGGGTGACTGATTATCGAGACTATAGAATGTAGTTTTCTGTGCAGAAACCATGACAACCTTCCCCATTAAGTGTATCATTAATCAACGTGGAAAGACACAGCTACTATTATTATATGTTTAGTTTATGGTTTATACATTTCTATAGATTTATAGTTACATGATTATACAATAGCTAGAAAAATCCACCTTTAACTACAATTTTTTACAATAATTAGACCAGAAAATGTTTAATTTGCATAAAAAAGTTTAAGCACATAACGAATCATATGATTTCATACTCTTCATATGATTTATTCCTTACGAATTCTCTTTATAGAGGCCATTGTCTTAATAATCCATCACCCTCGCTTATCCGTCACAGAACATGTAAATGGATTGATTCCTATATCGTAATTAATCAGAATAAATCTCGATAATCCGTCACTCATATTCCAATTGCAGCATAATTTCTACAGATAATTTGATTGATTTTCATATAATTTAGCTTCGTTAGTTATCCGTCATGTGTATGGCGAGAATTTATTACATAGTTGTATTTTTACACAATGAAACATATACAATTATACTAATTTGCAAAATGATATTAATACTACAATAATTTGTTATGTCCATGTTAGAATACAACTACCTTATTATTAACAACATTCTACTAATTCTACCACATCTGCACCTTCTATATACATAACAGGGCCGGCGCCGTCAAATTTCGATTGTGGAGCCAAACTTCCAAACTGCTGCATTATTTAGAATATATTTTTATATATGAAATTATTTTTTATGTTAAGTGTTATGTATATATATGTACATAAATGTTAAATATAAACAGATGCATCAGAATAATTTAGGAAACAGGTTAAAAAATTTATACACAAAAAATGGAGTTTAATAAAAACTATAAGTAGGGCTACTAAAACATGTAGAAAAAGTAGATTAGCTCTCTTTATTTTCAAATTGGTATTCTTCCTATACAGTATATACCAAACTGAAGGCTTCGCCATGCATATAGGCCTAGTATATAATGCTGTATCGCTATTTATTTAAATAAATGTGAAGTTGTACTATATTAATGTCTATATAATTATACATGTATGTCTGTATATATACTTATGTTTTTAAGTACCTAGTTTTATTTAAGAATAAATGCGATATTTCACAATTTGCCACGTTTTTATGGGAACCAATGGCGTCAGAACATCGAAACCAGACTGACTGTAGGCTATATTTATTTTGCAAATATTTTAAATTATTATATCAACGAATATTTAAAATGATAATAAATATAACAACTGTTGCATGACTTTTTTAATAAATAATATGTATAAGCTAAAAGTGACTATAAAATGACCTATTACTATTATGTGTAAATGTATCATAAATAATTAAAAGTAATCAGTCAATAATTAGTAACAAAATATTAAACGAAATCTTTATAATAATTTTTTCTTAATTGCTCATAATAAATTAGTGAATTATAATTTAAAAATATACATTTGAACGAAAATGTTCTCTACATATGCGAATGTATTGTAATAAAAATATTATTTCGGGAACGTGATCAGTAAATAGAATGGTACTTATTTTCCACTCCACCATAACAGATCTAAAATTATTTCTTTTCACCCAAATATAATCAATCTTATTATTTATATATATTCTGCGTCCAAATTCTAAATATTTTGAAACAGTTTAATTTTTCTAAGTTTCTTTTTTTGTATATAATATAACGTTATGGTAAATCTTTCTAAGCTATACATATAATATAGCTATATTTAAAAATAATAACTATGATGTAAATCCCTCAAACTATATTTTGAACTCCAAAAATATGTTTTGCAAAATATAACAACAATATGAAAGAAACTTAACAAACAATTAGTAACAAACTTTATAAAGAAAAAACAACATTAATATTATAGTATATAACATTTATTAATATCAAAATACAGAAGGTATTAGCTACTAGACAAGTTTAAAAAATATATCATCTGACATAAAATCTTATGTACATCGTCTATAAGCATATCTAAATATATGTATGTAAAAATGCGTATGTAAAAGTTTGTTAACAAATTACCATACAGGAATAATAAAATAAGCAATATTTAACGCTTGAATAAGATACGCATTTATCACTTTGAATAATAAATTTTACCTTAAGTTGACGTTAATAATTATAATGTTATAAGCAACAGCATGACGAAAGAGCTTCATTTATTATTTAATAATATTATTAGATAAATTTGATTATGCGTTCCATAGTATTAATTGAAAAATATTAAATTAAGTTTAACGGTGAAATAAATTATTCAGAGGAGATATTTCTTTATTAAAGACCGGCAAAATATAATCAATACAAATCTAACACAAAACAAAAGAAGCGATTGAAAAAGCATAACATTTTACAAACAACATAAAGAAAATAGTGTCAAATTCACTAAAAACGGTTTTTATTAAATTATATTGTATGTGAAATACAATATATAAAATGTTCTGAAAATATATTCAAATATCGAAAAGCAATATAAATGTTAGAAAAGGCAAATATATCAAATAAAAAGATACTATATATATATATTATACTAAATATACAAAAAACGTAATTTTAATATTATAAAATGGTATAATGTTTTAAACGCTTATATACAAAATGTCACTGAAATAGCTTTATCCAATACGATTCGTTCTGAAAAATAAGAAGAAAAATTTTAAAACTGTACGTGTAAGAATGAAACAAACTGTGAAAATATTAATCAGTCTGTTAGGGAGGAGGGTGTTTATAATATGCGTTTTGAATACGAAGATGACAATTATTCATACCACACTCTTCTTAAAAATCATACTTGTCTGGAATGAATTGCTATGGATTGTTTTATATTTCAAAGACGAAAAAGGATAAGGTTTCCGAACAACTGTTATGAAAATTTAAAAAAATTTTATGAACTTGAAATTGGGGAAAATCATATATTGTATTCAAAACGAAAATTACACGAAAAAACATTTTATTTTTTTGTAAACTAATTATTTGATTCTATGACGCCATCACATTCCGCAAAATCAATAATATTGAACAATTCTGTCAAGTCGGGCTATAATAAAAGATTTGATAAAATCAAGTTTGTATAATGTTTTCTATATAGTTTTAATATTTTTGTTATCAAACTGTATGATGTAACGAAGTCATTAAATTGATAAATAAACTAAAAAAGTTATTTAGAATAAAAATATCTACGACTTATTCAATTCAAAGTTTCGATGTACCAATTTTAATAAGTTTTTTTTTACCAAGGGGGGTATTTTACAAACCCCACCTATTTCCATGGAACAAGATTTACGAAAAAAAACTCCACGAAAGAAGGGGTAAGCTATAACATACCGAAATATTTCCAGATACGCCCGAGAAGTAGGGGCTTTTCCCAAACACAAAATTCGGTTCTCCAAGGCATTGTACAGTGCCGCCGCAGGACTTGGATATCTGAAATATTTACTCAGTATTTAATAATTCGAATAAAATATGTATTAAAATAATAATAGAAATTTTATTTTTATTGAATAAGGTTTAATCAGAAAAATTATTGAAAATATAATATATTACAAAATATATATATATTATTCTTTGAAACATCCACAATATGCACCGTGTTGCGTAAAATAAAAACATTTAATAAATTTATTTTAAATTAATTAATACAAATTATAATATAATTATATTATGTCAATATATATCAAGCAGCTATAACTAAAAATATTAACAAATATTATAGTTTATACCGTAAATATTCGTTTCTAAATATATGAACAATTTAAAATGTAACCATTTGGTTCTTTATTTTACCGCATGTTCAGCACAAAGTAGGCTGCAAAAAGGGTCATGATTCCCTTAAATAGAGTCACTGTGGAATTGGTAGTTTCGGTTACAGAACAGAAAACTTTTCCGTCGATAACAATTTCCGCGTTCCGGATAAGTAACCCGGTGGTAGATCGAAGACCTAAATAAAAAAATAATAAAATGCATTCTTATATATATATATATAGGATATTTTCCGAGTTGGAATCATTTCGCAAGTATAACAAGTGCGTGTAATACAATTGCGAACAAATGACTTATACGATATAAATCGTTTGTCAATTAGATCAAACTTTCATATCTATGAATATATTGAAAATGTACATTATTTAATATTTTATTCATTCAAAAGTGTTATATCTTTATTAAGTAGAAATTATTAATACATTATATTGCAGTGTATATTTTGAACAACATTAAAAATAATATAAAAACAAATTTTATTAAAAATAATCTAATATAACATACACTGCAATTAGAATACATCATGTATTACAATATATTTAGAAAGCTTACTTTATTATTCAAATTGTCTTTTATTACTATATCACTGATTGACAAAGTTATACACATAATATATAAAGAACAATATAATATAAGTTAATGTTGTAGATATCTGACATATTTTTTAAGAATTTCAATAGAGAAAAATAGAACTAATATTTAATGAAAGATAATTCTTTAAAACAGATAGAGTACTTAATTCTAATATACATATAACATAATAGCCATGCATATAATACCTGTTATTTCACAGCGAAGTGAGGGCTGGTTTGAATCTTCCCCTTTGCGTATAACTGATACCATGGAGACATCCTTCTTGGATCGAATTATATACGGCAAGACGGACAGTTTACCGCAAAGACGAGTACACAAAAATTTTACAATTTCCATGTCGTCTAAATATAGCAAACAGAAACAATATATATAAACTTAACATATTAATCCATATTTTCATGTTTTCAAGGCAAATAAAATTAATCCAATACATTCGGAGCATCAAAAAACGTGAATATGAAAAAAGAATAATTGTATAATCACTAAATATTTCGCAAATATTAAATTAAATTATTTTTTGTTGAAACCGTATCACTTTAAATAGTATTATTAATCAATTCTAAAAATATTTTGTGTTGAAAAAAAGTTAATGTTTCCAATATCTAAATAAACGGACAGAATGAGTTAAATAAATACCGCTAAATTAATCTTGTAATTTCCATAAATTATATGTTTTGACAATATAAGTAATTTTCTAAATAATCACAGTGTTTGCAATAATTTTTTATTTATTGCATATTAATTTACATTATAATATATAATTGGTACAGTGGGCAAACATAATATGAATAAAACAGTGTGTAAAGCAAGAGAGTATACATAGTAGCGCAAAGCGAGTCATCTATATACACTATAGTTCTTATACTGTCGCTGGGCAGCGTTGGCATATTATGTAACTGATAACACGTGGTTCTATAAGAGCTTTCAATTGTGTAATATTATATCCTGATTTTTATTAGAAATGAAATAATAGGAGAAATAAAACAGATGCCCACTTGTCAAGTACAAAGGTTATGAAGCGAGTAGCGAGTCATCTATATACACTATAGTTCTTATACTGTCGCTGGGCAGCGTTGGCATATTATGTAACTTATAACACGCGTGCGTGTGTATTATTTGCGGCACCTATTTGGTAACATGCATGACGCATTAAACGAGATAAATCAGTTGAATTTATATATTTAATTATATGGGCGACATTGCTAAAAAAAATTATGTTTGCAAATATTTTTAGTACATTTAAATGTTTTGGAAACGTATTACTACTAAGTACTACTACAAGTACTAACGTTAATTTTTTAAAATCATTTTAAATGAAGCAGTAGACATATATTATTTTTGTATGCAGTGGACATTATATATATTAATTAATTAAAACTTGTTTAAAACAGACATCATAGTATTAGCATTATTTAAATAATTACAGACCAATACTTTTTTAAGCGTAAAATTGTGATAAAATTTATTGTATATAGATTAGACGGCTATATATATATATATATGAAAATATATAAAACTTTTTAGACCTATACACCCTTGTGCAATGTCATAATGATTTAAACTTACAACGCACCTACAACAGATATACGGCTATAGTGATATTAGGAATTTAGACCAGGTAAATTAAAAGTTACAGCTTTTTCACAAAGATTGTGTTTTTAAAGATATATTTGCCTATTAAAACTTACACATAAACAATATCAACTCATAAATTAAAATTTCGTCTTCCACATAATGTAGGTTACCAGAAAAATAATTTGTAGGCAACTAAAGTCTGGTAAAAAAATATTGGTTACATATCATGCCAACGCTGTCTAACGCCAGTAAAATAGCGTATATTATGGATTATTCACTTCGCGCTTCAAACACCTTTTTCAATTAACGAGTAGACAATTTTTTGTTTAATATTTTATAAAATGTTACCGTTGCAGACAAATTATAAAATAGATAATTATGTGAAGGTATACTGTTATGAATTGAAATAATTTAAACATAACTAATAGATCTATAAATATGAATAAACGAAATTATTGAAGCATAAATGATGTCTTACCATTACAGACCAGATTTTGATCGACGACCATGCAGTCAGCTTTGACTTGAAGATACCGTTGTTCCCAAATGTCGAGCGCTTCGTCAAATGTTGTAGCGTTTCCGGGGTGCAAATGATAAAGGTCGCTGAGCAGCTAATAGTCGTTGGGAATATTATATATATATATGTATATAATGACCGACAGTATTGATAAAACATAATAAATGTTATCATCATTTTATATAAACTAATTCATAAAGACACCTATACATACAAAATTGGATAGTTCGTAAAGTTAAAAAATGTACACTAATTTAAACTTTAAGGAAGAATATCTAAATTAGTGTAAAAAAATACGTATAGATGACATTATATTACGAAAGAAATATGTAAACTGAGCGTTACGTATCAGAATCAATATAGCCGACCAAGTCCATTTTCAAACTATATACCTATATAAGTATAGGTATACCTATACTCGCTTCTGAGATGCAATAAATTGTGAATATATATAAAGCTAATACGAACATACAAATCGCTTCAATGCAATATAGTTTACCTAAAATATGTTATAGACAACATTCCTAACATATTTTAAAGGGTTAAAGAAAATGTTGAAAAACGTAATATAATCAAATTAACTACTGCAAAATTTTAACATTTATTTAACTGAGGAAATCACATAAAAAGATAAATTTACGTCATTTTTAAACATTAGAAATATGTGTAAGTTAATTAATTCATTACATTACAAATAACACAAATGTTAACAATACATAAATGAAACATTACTTACGAAATCGGCGGAATTTAAAAATGGAAACATTTTAATGGTTTCTTTTGGCCGCGTTGACCCAGGGAAGGACTTTATATGGTCAATCCTCTCGTCGAACGATTCAGCGACAGAGGCCAAAGTTAGAATTGATCCATCCTCTTCTTCAATAATGAATTCCTGATAAAAATGCAGTGGATATTTCAAATGCATGATTTTAAAGTATCTTGGTACAGTAATAATTATTCCAAACAATTTATTTTAAAAAAATAATCGCAATAAAAAACACAATTAAAAAATATATACTGATACGTTCATAAACTAGATGTTGACTCATTAAAATGTTTGTATACTATCAAAAAATATTTAATTTATTTTTAATCGTCTTGTTCATTTTACGTATAGAGCTGTTTATCTTAAAATAATATAGAATTGTAAAGGTATTGTATGAGTCAACATATTTTAAAACCACATTTTACAGTTATATAGTGTTTTTAATAATCTCAATAGGAATGACACCCCTAGCTGAGAGAAGTCAATTATGTTTTTTCTATTGACCAGATGAATATGATGATATGAAAAACGTCCTACCTCTATGATATATTTTTTCTCGGAAGAGAATCTCTTTGACATTTTATTTCTATGACCAAATTCACAACTCGTAAAATAACAAAAAAAGGTGAATTATCTAAGCAAAAAACACTATAGTTGTGTAATTAGGCGTCTGACATACGCAATTTATAAGTACAATTTATTTTTAGAGACAATACGATTCTATAAAATAAAATTGTCAAATGTGTATTGGTTCGATTAAATCCTTGAACAAAGTACTCTTAAATACTGATTATAGTTATAATATTTACCAAATTTTCGATTTCTTCGAGAGGATCATCTGTTGCCTGCAAAAGACAATTAAAACACATGCATTTTAATTTTAATAAATGCTGAAATGGGGTAGAAAATCATCACCAATGAACAACGTATGAAACAAACAAAAATAACTGAAATGTTTTGTAATCATTAATTTTCGTTCAACATGATTTCTGTTAAAAAAAACAATTTAATTCGAATATTGACAAATCACATATAGGTATATAAAATTACAGTATGGATTAGCAAATACTTACCAATGCCAATCGTTTCTTTTTTGCTGGCAGATGTTGTAGTCTTTCGACGGAGTGAGCAGTTTCTCCTGAAGCATTAGGAATATAAGAGTTATGTAACTAATTTGTTTTTTAAATAAAATGTATCTAAAGCTTAAAACAAACCTTTAAATGATTTTGCAAGGGCACAACACCTATTGTTCTCGGCTTTTCGTATATGAAATAGAGTGCTGCTCCACCAAGAGTCGCCGGCACATCGCAAAGCAGGAAATTCTAAAATTAAGAATAACGCATTTAAAATGACAGTAGTATATTATAGTTAAATAATTTAGTGCCGGGGATAAATCATAACACCTACAGAATTTAAATTTTATTATTTTTCCGTAATTATGTAAACGCGATAGAAATGGAAATATTTTGATTCTTAGTAACGAGAAACTTTATTATACCCAATTTAAACATCGCCATACATTTTCAGAAATACAAATTATTAAATGAAATTTATCAATAAAATAATATATATTAAGAAATAAATCCAATTTAAAGTAATACGATATTATTAGTGTATAATATTTAGCATATTATTAATAAATAATCAGAGTATTGTTTCAACTACGAACTATTCAAATAAATAAATTGAATAGTTTAAATTATTTTATAAACAGAAAATGTTCAGTTACCTCTACACAACCCCTTGGCCATGTACTCCCTTTCATCCGGTGTCAGTTTCCTACCGACTATAGAACGGGCAGTACAGACAACCGTCCTCCATAAATGCCCCATGAAAGAGGATTCGGTTGAGGGATCCTTCATGGACAATAAATGGTGACGAATATTGTCCTCCATCGGAAAGGAATTCGGCCTCAATTGAAGAAAAGGGTATGTTGGTGTCACCGCTGGGATCTTCAATGACGGTAGCCATCCTCTTGGGATTAATTTCCTAAATAAAATTGAGTTGTACAACCGTAAAATATAATGTTAAAACGAATTTTATTTTGTTGAATGCTATATTTAACTGACCTTTTCGAACAAACAGGTGAAATTTCTGCAAGAACAGAAGATGAAGAAGTGGTTGCCAGACTGAAACATAAAGTTAACTAATAATAAATAGCTTCACCTTTGAAAGTATAACAAATTCGAGAATTCATCTTTTAATAAGTAGGCCATATAATGTTGATTCTAAGAACAAAGAAAATTTATTTTTAAAAATTGATAAAAGATATCGACAATATTTCAAAATACCTTGTAACTGCAACAGAGGTCTCACTTTCTTGTGGAATGTTGGTTTCTTCATCCTAAATTATAGTTAAATTAAATTAAAATAAACGATAAATAACAATATGGATGTTAAACAATATACCTTTTGATAATCCAGCAAGAAGGTCCATATAGATTTTAGCTCTGTGATTGTTGATTTAGTAAACACCAGTGAAAGATCTTTTCTGTTGAGATTCTCTATCGTTCCCGGGGAAATATCCTTTGCTGTAAAAATGTATAGTTAAATTTATATATATATTTATATTGTCATTATTTGCAGAATGTTATTCACAGAAATTCCATTTCTCTAATAGTGAAAATACAAACAATATGTATTTATGGATGCAGCACACATTTGGAGAAAATTTACTACTTTGGACACAATTAATAAAACAATAAATTGTAGAACTTATATTAATTTTTGAATATATATATTTTTTAATTGTTTTCCTTAACACTATAACAGCTAAATATAATCCGGTAAAATAGGAAACAAACCTTTCATCACATTTACAACTGCTTCACCCAAGCCAGAGTTTAATGCAGATAAGTAAAATTGATCAGTCATCTGAAATATAATAGATTGGAAATTGTACTATATATATTGTAGATTACAATATATTTAAACATTTAATAATTTATACAGAACAATAGCTGAAAAAATTTATCAATAAGCAAAACTGGATATACAGAGCATACTACAAATTTATTAAAAAAATCAACGTAAATCTGAACTATGTGACAATACAGTATTTAATACAAAAGAAAACAAATAAGCTAAACATGTTATGTATAAGTAAAAGGAGAAATCAAACTAATCAATATAACACAATTTATTCAAATAAAACAATTATAATAAACAAAAAATAACATACTTTAACACAATTCAAATCATTTGGTAGAATTAGCTAGAATATTAGCTTTGAGAAAATCAAATTAAAAAAGATATATACATATATACAATTCAGTGTCATTATTATGTTTAACAAAGCAATCCTATATCATATTTTATGGGTATGATATAAAAAGTATGGTACAGGTACCCATCAAAAACATCTGGGGTAAAAATATCTTTCTGTTGCATGTAGGTATAAGTACCAGACTTTGAAACAAAATAAGAGCATAAACGATCATCACTACCAACAAAGTCTAGAGTTTGAAGTTTAAAAAAGATTGCATCATTTACTGTAATAATATCCTCGATTTGACCAAAAATAGGATTGGAATCGATTATTTTTATTAAAATAATATCTGTCGATTTGTATATGGTACCAAAATATGAGACCCAAGAGAATGAAAAAAGTACAATATTATCATCTAAATGTAAAGATTGCTGTATGTGTTGTCTATTACAGGATGCTTTCATCCTGCCACAAGCAAAGTCTTTTGAAAAAAGTGGATGTTGACCAGAATGTGTGATATCAAAAAAATCCAGACATTGTTTCTCAGCATATCTTTTCGATAAATATATAATTATGTTTTTGAAACTTGCTATTGAGGATAGTTTTTTATAAACAGAATGTACGGCCTCAAACCGCATACACCATAAGTGAAGAAGAGGCCCCAAATCAACAATGAGGCTAGGAACATGTAATAAATAATGCAGTTTTGGTGTCATGACATTGGGGAAAATGGTTTTATGAGAATGTAAAAATGTATGAATTTCTGACTGAATGTAATTAATTTTGTTGAAAGAAATTTGTGGAGATAAAATTAGTGACCTTACATGGAGATATTGAGAAAATAATACAAAAACAGGATCATTGTTTGGCACAGAATCATTGATGAAAAGTGGTAGGAAACGAGTTAAAGTGTCCATTTTGTCAGCACTTTGATGAATTTCACTGGTAATGTGGCTTGGAAGTAGTTCAGAAGGTTTCTTTAAAATATCATTATGTTTAAATGGAAAGGACTGAATTGTATGGTTCAAGTTTTGAAGAGTAAAAAATTTTTTTGTTGTAATAAAATCATGTAATGTTGCAGTTACCATTAGACGATCAAGACCCTCAAATATTAGATGCATCATGTCAATAGGACATTGTTTCAACATGTTAAAACAAGGAATATTTAATAAACTGGACCTTCTGTTCACTCCACTATTAACAGTGTTGTCTAAATCATTGCAATCATGTTCATGCTGTTGTGATGTTCTATGGTGGAAATAGTTTATATTTGTGCAGTCATGTGCATCTGCAATAGTTGCATAGCAGAATCGACAAATTCTGTATGCTCCACTTACACCTTCCTTAAATCCACACATGGATGCAATTGCTGGTGTATCTCCGACACATGCTGCTAGGTGGACCTGAACTTCCACATTATGGATATGTTGTTTTGTGTGCAACTGAGTCATTTCTAATGTAAATTTGGATAAGAAACTTTCCATGCCATGTTTTTTAAGATATTTAGTTTTACAGATACCAAGAAGGAATGTTGTGTCTAGTTTGGATGCATATGTAAATGGAAAATTGGCAAATGTGTAATAAAACATGGAGAGTTTATGCTTTTTAACATTAGAACCAAGTGGGTTAACAATTTCTAAATCATCATTGTAAAGTATTAATTTTAAATTAAGTGAGTCTAAACAGCTTTTTCTAGACAAGCATGGGTTTTCAGCACAAACACTTCCATCCATGAAGCTCAATAAAATATCACCTGTGGATTTGTCTTGTTCATTGGCAAGAGCCAATCTCATTTTGTCTATTTTAAGAATAGTCTTCAATGTTTCAGTTATAGGAAAGTATGAGAATTTATCCATGGAACCTTCAACATGGGGCACAATGAGTGGTTCAGTTAGAGACTTGTTTTTTAATAAATATTGTTTCATAGCATGTGCACTAGATACAGAATTCATGTCATCAAAAAATTTTTCCTTAGCCAAATCGAATTCATTTAATATTTGTTCAGATGCTTCCACATTGTTAGAGTTCAGAGACTAAAAAAAAAACATAATATGGAGTCAATCACTTAGAACAGAAAACATTTTAATACAACATAATTATATAACATATTATTAATAATCATTATCAATATTAATAACCTAACAATTCAAAAATATTTGATAGATATTTCATAATAACGTTTTATTTTTTATAAATAATGAAATATTATGAAAATAGCATATAAAGAAACAAAATTATAAAAAATAAATATTAATTAAATCTATAATTATATAGTCTGTACTATTTAATTACAGACATATATATATATATATTATAACAAATATAAATATATAACATTAAAATTTAGTATTAATAATAATGTATGTTAAATGATATGCAGAGAATTACTAAAATATATATTAAAAGCTATAAATTATTAAAAAAAAGATTAAATAATATGTTAAATATAACAAAATTTAATATGAATTAAAATTATTATTCATATTATTTAATAAAATTTACATTTACTAACATTAATGTAAATTATTATATTAAACATATAATTAAATATATACCTGTTGAATGCTAGACTTTAAAGTGTCAGAAATTCCTTCAATAACATGATGCAGATCTGTGTAAATTCGGTCAGCAGAAGCCTAAAATTATAATATTTTACAAAAAAAACTTTTTAAAATATATTATATAATTCAATAAAATACTATCACAACTATACTGATTATGTTATAATATAAAATAAAAATATTATATAATAAAAATACTTAGTTAAATATATATATTAAAGATTTCATAAAACCTTTTAATGTAAGTTTGTAATAATAAACTTACAAATTTATATTTATAATATTTCTTTGGTAATATTATTCATTATATTCATTTATGATAATAAGATAAATTAATAATATTTATATGATTTTTATTATTTTAAAAACTTATACTATAAATTATACTTTTAAAATATATCCCTATATGCCAGATTATATATCTGCCATAATAATATGATAATATGTTACATTAATAACCTGTATAGGTTATATATTAATTTATAATATACAATTTTATAAATAATATTATTGAAAAACTTTTTAAATATGATTCTATTATTATAGTGATATAGACATAGTACAAATTCTATAATTTAAAAAGAAATGATAATATAATTAAAAAATAATAATTCACTAATTATAATACAAATTAAAAATATATGAAATAGAAATAGGCATGGTTTAAATATATATAGGTTATATATATATGACTGATTGAATTTTCACATTTTGATTTGAGATGAAAATAAGCAAATTTTTCTTTCATTGTATTATTGTGAATCTCAGCCTCAGGCTCAGGCTGTACCAAAAGTGGCATTTCTTCTTGATCATCATTAGTGTTAATATTAGGTGCTATGAAATTGTATGGTTCAGCTGGTAGAGTGTGATTATGTTTATAAGTAAAATTTGATTCATTACAAAAAAGAGCTGGATGCATCCAGGCATCCAGGCATCCAGTTGCATCCATGCAACTTGATAGGTTGAAACCGCGGTTTCAACCTATCAAGTTATAAGTCAAGAGACTTTTCTGAACTACAATTTTTTATAGTTCAGAAATGACCTGATGAATTTTACTTTGGCTTTGCCATATAACATACAGATTAAACTAATTTTTTATTGATATTATAATTTATATAGACAGTATTTTAATCTATAAATAAACTTTTTATACAGCATAAAACTTTATAGATAATATTTACAGCATTTCTGCCAATCACATGCCATGGTTTTAGTCTAAATGTGTCCAGCATTATTTGGAATTTATTGTATTTTAAAGTGCTCAAAACTCATGCATGCATTATTAAAATTTAACACTATCACTAAAGTAACTCTAAGCAAAATATAGCAACATTTAATATAGATAGTTCAGATGAAACCAGTAAAGACTAAAGATAAAGTAAAGAAGGAAAACAATAATATATTTTATGGACAATCTTAAACATATCTGATTCTCCATTTAAGGTACATATGTAAGATCAACACTGCTAAAACAAAAATAAAACTAATTTTATCACTGAAAGGAAACTTTTGCACTACCAAAAATTATGAACTGAAAGTACCATATGCTTAAAATAGATCATAAACATTTTATACAGTAAATACAGTCTGAACAGAACTACCTATACTTATAGTGTATCCTATCCTGTTTACAACATACAATAACTTGGGTAGTGCATAAGTACAAAGTCTCTTTTCTTGATTTCTGATAATCATGTGCTCACATATGCATAATTTTCTTATAGCATACTTTTTTTCCCTATAGGTGGTACATTATAAATGATATTTAACTGAACTAACGCAACAATAATGCAATGTAAAAATCACAAAAAATCTAGTTTTATGATTTACAAAAATGTTCAATAATGGTAAGTTTGATGTTAATTACAAGTCAAAATGTATACCTGTTCTAATACCCTGTTCCAACTTGCCTGTTTTGTTAATTTATTATAATTAATTTAAATATAGTTATCATCTTTTTTAATATAAAATTTGTTATTATTTTATTTTTTATTAGTGATCATGTAAATTTCCTTCTGATTTCTGATATTTTATATGGGTTTTTAAAAATAAATAATAAGGTAACCATTTAGTATAATGATCATGATAACTATAAATAGGACTGATCAGTGCTGCATATTATGCTTAGTTCCTTTTAATGTTTTTTATAAGCATTAAATAATAGAATTAAATTATTTGCTTTAAATAAAAAAATTAATGAATATTAATTAATAAACCATTATATTTTAATAATTAAATATATTCAATGTTATTTCCTTTATATATTCACTTTGTAACTATTAAATGATATTCCATAAAAGTATGTTAATAAATATTTTAAAATATATTGTATATATTTGCATGCTGACTATACTATGATAGGATTAACCCATTTAGCACCAGCATAGCATTGCCATTACACATACATTATAACATTGTAAAATTGTCTAATGTGCAATCTGTTTAATACATTATTGTTATTCATTTTATTTGTACTATTCTGTACAGTGTTAAACACATATAAGCTTTCAAAAAATTATTTAAATTTGTTGAGTAATATTCTGTAACATCCATTTTTACTATTATGAACCCCCTTAAAATAATAACAACAAAATCACTTCAAAACATTAATTCTGTATACTAAAATTGCTTCAATTGAATATTGACGTTTGCTGGTATGATTGAAATACAAAAGTTATCTGATAAAACACAGAGAACACCCACAATAAATTGTCTTCATATTACTGGAGCATGCTGGCTAAATATGGGGTCACTATCTATGTTGAACAGGTAATATGAATCTCTTGATGCTGAATGCATGTTAGAAATGCCTCCCTCCTAAATAAGCAATTGATATTGCTTGATTGAGTTATAGGTATTCCGAGTAAAGTATCTACATCATAATTTATCAGTCTATTAATTCATCATTTATACCAGAGCAGAAATCTAGTAATAAATTATAAATATCTAGGTAAATAATGCCAAGGTTCCTTTCTCTAGAAGAAGCCATTGCAAGTATAATGGAGGATTCAGATAAAGACGATCCAGTGTGATAAATGTTATTCTGCCAAAGTTAGATGTACCTAGTGATAAAGAAGATATCAATGAGGAAGAATTTGGTTATGTTGGTAATGTATAAGAGTTAGTGGGCGAATTTGAGATACACAGCAAAGTAAATTTAGAAAATGTTGTGAAAACACATGAGAAAAGTGTTAAGTGGGAATGCAGAGATAATTAAACAGTGGATGAACCATCCAGTCCTGTGTGGCTGTACCTGATACAATATAGCTATATCTGAACAAATAACCATTTTAAGTATTCCATAGTTATACTAATGACTTGGTCGAGTTATTAGTTGATAAAACAAATCTATGCTCATTGCAAAATAATAGAGACTATGTGACTGGTTCATGAAAGATGCACTACTTTTTAGGTGTACTATACCTTAGTGGATATAATGTACTTCCTCATTAAGATATCTATTAGTCTTCAGATAATGATCTCAATGTTCAAGCTGTCGAAGAGTCTATCTTATGACTAGACTTTCATGCTATAAAATAAAATTTGCATTGCAACAATAACAATGATATCACCGCTGATACAAAAGACAGAATTATTCAAAGTATGAAAACTTATTACATTTGCAAACAATCATTCTGAACTAATACCAGCGAAATCTAATAAGAAAGTGTCAGTGGACGAATCCATGATCATATACTTTGGGCATATTAGCCTGAAACAATTTATAAGAAACAAACCTATTCGCTTTGGCTGCAAAGTGTGGTGCCTCTGTAGAAGTGATGATTCATTATTGATTTTAACATATACCAAGATGTTGCTCAGAAAGAAACAACTCCTCTATGATTATGAGTAATAGATGAATGATTCTGGAATGGAGGCATTTATTGAAAAGAAGAAGTCAAAACATATTTCGACAATTTCTTCACATCTTACGATGCAATGTCTTTCCTCAACTACAAGGGTGTGAAAGCAACAGTTAATGTCTGGAAGAACCAAACAAAGAATTGTCCTGTGAACTAAAAGAACCTCTGCGAAAGAGTTGATTACAGATACAGATTGGCAAGTGGAATAGTCGCAGTGTGGTGGAAAGACAATAGCACAGTTGGAATGATGTCAAATTTTGATAGTGTTGAACCACAGGCTTCAACAAATCATTACAAAAAGCAAGAATCCAAGAAAGTTCCTGTTCCAATGCCTAAGATGATCAAGTGTTATAATCAGTTTATGGGAGATGTGGATATTCTTGATTCCCACATGCAACTCTACAACATACAGTAGTTGTAAAAGGTAAGAAGTAATATTGGACCATCATCTGGTGGCTCTCAAGTAGCTTACCGCTGTGGGATATACGATTTCCCATGTCACATTGAATGCTACAACGACCATGTGTCTTCTTGTGGATAATCTTCTGGTGCCCTTTTGATGTTAGTAATTACTCTCCAAACAAAAACAACTATATTATGTACTTTAGCATATTTTATTTTATGCATATATTTTGAATAAAATCTGTTCCAAAAATTAAACTTAATGTATTCCTAAATATAATATACATATAATGCCAGTGTTACGTATACACTACAGTTATTTTTAAACAGAAATAATAATTCGATAAAATTAAAATTCGGTGAATGTTTATAACTCGATTCGATATCAAATATTTCCAAAATTTACAAAAAATTTAACAACAATTCTATATGTGGCGCCAAATGGATTAATGTTTGTTTATTGGCTTCTCTGATCAGTCTTAAATTCATTCCTTCATTATATATAATTTTAATGACATTTGTTATTATGAATTGTTATATTTGAATGCAGAACTTACCTTTATTTTTATTGACTCTCTTTGGCAGAGTTTGTTATTAGTAGTGTATAATGTATCAGTCATTGATAATAATATCAGTAAAATTTCATATTTTATTGTAAATTTAAAAAATATTTATCAATAAAAAAGAATTACATATTAATATATATATGTATATATACTAAAATTATAAATCTAAAAAACTTCAGAATGAACTGTTAAAAGACTAGTACAGATATAATAACATTTTACTGTTTCACCTGTTGAGCTGCATAAAGTATTGTTTAATTTAGTATATGCATCTTTACAATATTCTTCTATTTGTTTGTAAATCCCACAGGTAATCCCCCAAAAGTAAAGCAGACAGTTTGCTACATTGTCGCTGCTGTTATTATCAAAGACAATGAGATTCTTATGATACAGGAAGCCAAAGAGTCATGTCGTGGTAAATGGTATCTTCCAACAGGCCGGCTGGAACCAGGAGAAACGTTCATAGTATGTTTAGAATAGTTTTTTATATGATCATCATTCTTTTGTCCTTTGTAAATATGTATATATACCTCATATTATTGAAAAGATCTATTATTACTTATTTTTATCATTTATCATAATTTACCTTATATTTTCTGCAGCATTATACCATACTGATTTGAATGTTATTTGATAATATAAAATCTTACTTTCTACTATTGAATGTGTCTGCATCTAGTGTTTTTGTTTACTATTTGTGTATTAGTTGTTTGTTAAATTTAAATTTTTTAAACATAATACAATAAGGGTCAAATATTTTGAATAATAAAAGGGTTTCATCTTTTGAAACTGTAAGATAACATTAAATATAAATATATGTTTAAAACGGCTATATTGCTACCTATTTCAATAATATACTTCAATACAATATACTACACTATAATAAACAATTATCACAATATATTTTAAACATTTTATGACAAATTAACAGTGATGTTTTTTACTCCAAAACAATTAGTAACATTTTTGAATAACCTTACAATGGCAGTGAAGCTACAAACAATCTGCTAGTTGATTTGTGTGCATTAGCAATATGTTTATCACAAAATATCACCCACTGAAATGTTTGTTGACATAACATGTCTTTACATGTGGTAAACTTTGCATTCTAGCTGAAAATACTAGTTTTATGATCGATTCCATTATATGACTTTGCAAAAAATTAACATATTTGAATCACTACGATACCATATCTAACAAAAATTTGTTTTGTTCTTTAAAATATTATACTCAATTTACATTCAGACCGAAATTTCAGCTGGTCATGAAATATTATTTGCTGAATTATTATGTATTGCATATTTTGAAATACTTTTTTTAATGCTTTAATAACGTTTTGTCACTTTGTTTTTCACCAGGAAGGAGCACAACGTGAAGTGAAGGAGGAATCGGGTATGGACTTTGAACCAGTCAGCGTTCTCTCAATTCAGGTGCAATCTTTTGATTGGTGGAGGATCACATTTGTTGGGCATTGTACAGGAGGTATGACGCTGAACTTCAGTTGTCTGTGTTCTTCATTTGTAATATGCATGATTAATTAGCCACGATACACTGCTATGTCAATCTTTGTTGGATCTCTAAACGAATATGAGGAAATGCAAGGTGGAACATTTATACCAATTATATGGATGATATGCCTTATATACTTGAGACCATTGTAACACACTTGGCTAGGGAGGCTTTTCAGGACGTCATGGAACGCAACCGTATTGGCAGAGAGGTGTTTACCATAACGGATTTTGCGGAGTAATTACTGATTTTGACCCAAAATTCCGCCACTCCGCATTGTTACTTCTAATTCCCAAGCATCCGAAATTTCCGTAATTCCGCAAATTTCAAGACTAATTTTATCAAATTTGAGATCAATACAAAAATGCAATAAAAATGTGTAGGAGGGAGGGGGGGTAACCTACTAACTGACATAGTCCAACATTTATTAAAACGTAATTCCAAACTATATGCATCCATCTTGGTTTTCCTAGTACTCTCCCACAAGGTCATTGCACACCTTGATAGCTCTTTGTTTATGAGTGTGCTGTCTATACGCTTTCTCTTATTGATGTTTTCACCTTACACGTAAGTGTGTGTAATTATGATGCGATTGTTGAATTGAATTAGGGCCTACATACTTTCATTTATTTACTCAAATGTAGGTAAAGCCATGTGATGGAGGCGCTGAGTTGCCGGACATGGGATGGACACCTGCCTTGGAATGTTTATCAGACTGTTGAGCAGGATTTAGTAGCCTGTCTGTCTAACTCTGCAGTGAAAATGCTTCCACGGGCACAGAATAAGTGTCTAACACATGACAGATATGTCCTCTATGGTTCTGATGGATGCTATTCGCATGGAGGCTTGTTTCTCTTTGTTCCATACCATTAATCAGCGAGGTGGTGGCCTGGCTATTTTGTATCGCAATATTTTTCAAGTAAAACAGATTTTTAATTCTCATTCA